>CAUYLG010009395.1:0-13917 GCA_963573385.1 Cacajao melanocephalus
CTAGAAATAGAAATTCCATTTGACCCAGCAATCCCATTACTGGGTATATACCCAAAGAATTATAAGTCGTTCTATTATAAAGACACATGCACACATATATTCACTGTGGCACTGTGTACAATAGCAAAGACCTGGAACCAACCCAAATGCTCATCAATGATAGAATGGACAATGTAAATGTGGCACATATACACCATAGAATACTACACAGCCATAAAAAATGATGAGTTCATGTCCTTTGTAGGGACATGGATGAATCTGGAAACCATCATTCTCAGCAAATTGACACAAGAACAGAAAACCAAATGCTGCATGTTCTCACTCATAGGTGGGTGCTGAACAATGAGAACACGTGGACTTAGGGAGAGGAGCATCACACACTGGGGGTAATGGGGCTAGTGGAGGGACAGCGGTTGGGGGGGAGGGTGGGGAGGGGTAACATGGGGAGAAATGCCAGATATACATGAAGGGGGAATAGAGGCAGCAAACCACCTGGTTATGTATGCACCTATGCAACAACTCTGCATGACCTGCACATGTACCCCAGAACCTAAAGTAAAATAAAAAAAAATTTCAAAACTAGAGAATAGTTAGAGAATATTAGTAAAACATAATTATGCCAAATGAAGGCCATTTGCCATTTGATTTCAGCCCAATGGGCTTTTCTGAAAACAAACAAAAAATAATAAGAAGAAAGGGTTAAAGAGCACAAAATCAGGAACAAGCTATATAGGAGAATAAATTAGTTTCTCAGATGGGAAACATAATTGGAAACTTAACCATTTTTTTAATTGGTCCTGTAAAGACCATATAGGAGGCCTACTTCCTGCCCTCTAGAAGTACTTTTGTCATTTGACAACTTTCCTTCATTCTATCAAGCTCCAGACTTATGAAGCCTAGCAGAGTAATTTGCACAGAGCATCCAGCAAGTGAATATTTGTAACTTTCGTGGATCCAAGGACATTCTTGGGGAGGCTGATCTTTCACTACTAGTGAAACATGAATGGTGTTTGAAGGGAGGTCAGACTTGACCTGATCCTGTGCTCTTAGCTGTAATTTCACTTTTTACACGTTTAGTCAATTAACACAGGGATTCACCACATAGAGCAGATATCTCACTTGTTCCCAATTACTTTGAAGCCACACAACATTCCAAAGAAGATTCAGAGCAGTGCTGGAGAATTTGCTTCCATGGCTACCGTTAGTTAGGGTCAGTCAATGCCCAAAGAAGATGATTAAGAAATCATTAAAAGTGTTGCCTACCTAGAATATGCTTAGTTAAATTTTACTAATTATTTGTGGAAGGCTTTGCTTTTCTGTATCTGGTAGTCTCCTAGTTGGTCTTGAAGACTCAGTGGCAATATAACCTTTTCAAAGTTCTCCCATACCCCACTCAAAACAAATTTAGGGTCTCCTCCACGGTGTCCCAATAACACTCTGTAGTTCCTGATATGTATGGTATCAGAATTATCTGCTTAGAGATTATCACATTGTTTTGAAATTATTTATCATCTGACTTAAGCTCCCTGACATTCCCCTTGTCATTAGCAATTGGTGTTCCTTGGTTTCACACCTGGTAAACAATCAGGAATCAATCAGACCCTTGAAGGTGCTCTGTAAAGATTAGTCAAATAAGTGAATGACAATATAGACTCAAACTCAATTCTCTGTAAAGATGCAGTACAAGGCCAGGCGTGGTGGCTCATGCCTATAATCCTAGCACTTTGGGAGGCCGAGGCGGGTGGATCACGAGGTCAAGAGATCGAGACCATCCTGGTCAACATGGTGAAACCCCGTCTCTACTAAAAATTCAAAAATTAGCTGGGCATGGTGGTATGCGCCTGTAGTCCCAGCTATCGGGAGGCTAAGGCAGGAGAATTGCTTGAACCCAGGAGGCGGAGGTTGCGATGAGCCGAGATCGTGCCATTGCACTCCAGCCTGGGTAACAAGAGTGAAACTCTGTCTAAAAAAAAAAAAAAAAAACGCTGCAGTACAACACTGTGTACATCTGATGAATAATTTACTGGAGCAAATGAATGGCCCCTGAGTTCGGTTTGGAAAACCACACCTATGTGACTTTTCTGGTTCTGCAGGCTGCAGGTGTTAATAAGCAAAAATTTCCTTAAGCTGTAGGTGGACCTGGAGTATAAGTGAGGCAGACTTTCAGTGAGATGGAACCTAGCAAACTTTTTTTTCCACCTCAGAATGGCATTTGAAATTAGTTACCTCTCAGTCCTGGAACTTAGGCTTGTCTATGATTGACTCCAGCCATCGTTTTGAGTAGTATAAGATTCTAATTAGAGAATATATTTGATCACCTCTGCTCTGCGTACACTCCTCTATTAAAAGCACTTACCAGGAAATTAGTAATTTGTTTCTATATCTGTGGCCAGACAAGACTGTGAAATATTTGAGGGTGAAGCTTCTGTCTTATTTATTTCTGTATTTCTATTTTCTGATGTGGTACTTGATATATAGTATATAATCAACAAATAGTTTTTGATGAAAATGAAGAAGGGCCAATAGATTGAGAATAACTCATTTCTTTGTCTACAACCCGAATTGTGTTTTCTATACTCACCTATTCTTTGTGGGTCTGTGTCTGGGTCACTTATCCAGTCAGGCTTATGAAGCCAAACATTTAAAGTTACACACAAAAAAACCCATTCAGTCTTTTTATAATTATTTTTGAGTGCTTAGTATGTGCCAGGTGTTTTGAATGCAAATATGAACAAGACATGGCTCTGACTTCAATGAGCTCATCATATTATTAAATAGCACATAATGACAGTCATTTAATGGTCATCACAAGCTAATGGTTTTACTCAGAATCCAGCTACCACTAGGCTCTTGGGTGCTCTGAGAAATTACTGAGATGCAACAATATTTGTGTAAACCATGACTTAAGGGGAATAAAGTAACCTTTTCCCATAATGGAATTGTTTTCCAGAAAAAGTGTCAAGTCTCATAATTATGAATATCAAAATTTTCACCAACCCTTTAGTAAACAAAAAGAAATAGGAAATGTATAGTTTTAGTGCTGCCCTCACTTAAAAAGAAGTGTTTTGGTTGTTTTTTTTTTTTTTTTGAAGATAAAATGTCAGGTTGACAGGTCAGTTGAAACAAATAAGGGTCTTTTGAGTCCTTTTTTTTTTTTTTTTAAAAAAAAGCCACAACAAAATATGGGAAAAGTTTATATTTAAAAATAACTTTTTCAAATACAGAGGATGCCTGGGAAGAATGCTGACAACATCATATTGTAGATTCAATTGTATTCTCAGCAGGGAGACCCTAATTGCCTCAATGATGGAAGAAAGGAGAAGAATGTATCAGCCAGAATGTTGGTACCAGAACTGAGTAGCAATTTTCTCACTTATAATGTTAGTACATGGCAATCTGTGTAGTGGAGTTATATCTTACACAAGGGTTGAGTTCTAAAGGCAGAACATAAAATAAACCTTATATTAATGTTATCTTTGGAAATCCCTTAGAGAAAAGCCTAATGTTGGAATGGAAGTGGCTTTAGAGTGCATCAACTTAATTAAATTAGGACTACCTTCTAGAATTCCCTTCCATGTATGATTCTGGATTAGAATTAGATTCTGGGCACAAGAAAAGTTTCCACACAGTTTGGAAGGCAGAGAGAAGTGGCAGCCAGTATGCTTGTCAGGTTGATCAAAGGCACTTAGAGCTACAGTGCTTGTGCATATTGCTGATCTACTGCCTCACCTTATTGGCTACAGGGCTGCTTCTGGGCCTGAGGTTTCTTCAGCTCTGGCCACATCTCCTCCTTTAGCTTCTCTCAGCCTTGGCCTTACTGCATGTTTAGCACCATGGTGAAAGTCTCCAGCTCCTTCTACTACAGATCTCCAGCCTTGACCAGGCTGGAGATGGTCAGATGCAGATGTGGGTTCCATTTTGTTCTTTGGGTTCCAGTTGTCCTTCTGGGTTCTGGTGTGTCCTTGTCCTCCCCCACTTCACATCCAGGTTTTCTTCTTAGTACCAGTCTTGCTGAGCAACCTCAGGAGATACACTTACAAGCTAAGGGAAAAACAGATTCTTATTGCCCATCTCAGCCTCACTACAGAGGATGGCTCATTGAGTGGGAAGAGTGTGCAAAATTAGCTAGACCTGTTTAAACTGTTTCTCTTTTCCTTTATCTAGCATTCGTGGCTGCACTTCAGTAAGTAAAATGTGCATATAACAACCCACTTAAGCATACTGACTTTATCATCAGACATCTTCAACTTCTTTTTAGTTTTAGTCTTGATGACTCTTTGCCCTCAAGTTATTTCACCCTGGGTGCCCTTGTACTGCAGGAAACTGCATTCCACTCTTTTCCTTCTCCTTCCCCTCAGTCTCCTCAAGGGCCCCCCTTCAGCTTTAATCTTTCTTCCCAAACATCTACAATTTGAGATTTGCATGATTGCTACTTCAAAGTTGTAAACCGAGCAAATTATATCTGTGGATTTTGTTACTGAAGTGAAATGAGCATGCCCAGGCCATTTGCAAACTTCATGGGAAACACTTCCAGTCTTAAAAGGATTATAGGAGGATCATGATTTATCCTATTGTTCAGTAAGAAGAGCAAAGTTTCTTGGTAAGCAGATGCTTGGAAGCAGATGCTATTTCAGTATTGGCACTTCAGGATTGTGTAAATCTTGCTCTTGGCTGTGAGTTTTAATTAATGAACTGCCTACATTAAGGCTGGTTTTCTTGATTTATTGAGATTTTGTTTTACCTTCATTATACTTAAGTAAATCTACAAGCTTCAACCTTGATTTACTGCCTTGTTTAAACTGAAAACACAGTTCCCTAAACAATATTTATAACTTTCTTAACAGTATAGTTATTGAAAAACAAACCTCTATTCACTATAATGATATTAGAAAATTGTAAAAATTCAATATCTTGTTGTTTTCGTGTTTTCACTTCCCTACCTAAGAACCCACAGGGCTCCTCATGGCCTAGAAAAGAATGTCTCAACCTTTTTTTTGAACCCAACACATGGCCCAGTGATTTTCACTTGGCAGACAAACTCCCACAAGCTTCAGAGTCCCAAGGAGGCATACACTCAGGATTCTATTTGTAACCCATATCCCTCGGCCTCACCAGGGCAAATGAGGTCACAGTTTAACCTAGTGTCTCTTGATTGATGATCTCCACCTGTGTGAGAGTAGGATGCCCTTCTCAGGTTCCTTCTAATTTCTTTCAGGGAGTCTCCAGCGGTATTTCACATGGGCTCCTAGCCCTCTGCATGTGCCTGGGCTGTTTCTCAATTCCAGCCTTTTGATCCCTGCATTGGCCAAGGACCCATGCTTTCCCTGCTCTGCTGACTTCAAGGTGAGTTACTCCTACATTACTGGACTAAGAACAGACACAGAACCATTCTTATTTCTTCCCAGCCCCACCAAGACCAGGCTTTGATGTTAGCCTAAACTTTACTGAAAAGTCGGGAAAACAGAGGAAATTACAGCAGAAACTTACAACTGGTTATTAAATATGGAGGCTCTTGAAGCCATCCATTGTAACATATCATTATTCTGGGGTATCTTACTTAATGAGTCCTCGCTGTAGGGTTTTGTCCCCAACTAGATGCCAACCTCCTGCCTTTCGGAGGATGTCAGCTACCCTTACTACCACTTAAGCAGTCTGAGTATTGGAGCTGCAATCCTAAGAGAGTAAAACCCAGAGGGGAGGAAGTCCTTCTTTGTCTCCTGTTTATGGTCTGCTTTACCAATGATCTCTCCCAGTCCACAGATCTGCCTTTTGCCAGAATGACTGTGAGTGAGAAAGTCCTCTCCCCTTAGGAGAGACGTCATTTCTTATCCACAGGTGGGGCTTTGCCTTCAAAGTAAACCATAGTGTAACACTGCAGTCCAGCTCCATACAATGAATACACAGATGTAAGAGTGTCATTTCCTTACATTTACCTCTTCCAAATTACAAAAGAAAGGATGCCTCCTTCTTTTTAAATTTCTCAGTCTTGGTTGAGTAGTTTCAGATAACATCAAATCTAGACCAGCTTTTCTTTAAGCTTTTGCCTAAAATGAAGGGAAAATTGTGCCTGCATCTTCTTCCTGTAGTGTCAGTCTTTAATGTCCCAGGACCAACTATTCAACTAGAAACTCAAGTATCTTTATGAGACAAGCAGTTTCTTCTTTAGATTGTAGGTATAATCTAGCTTCATACTTAGAAGGAAACCCATGTCCAGGGGAAATTATTTATGGAATATAAATCTGCTTTAAACATACAAAATCTTTTGCTTTCAACCCATAGCTTCTCAATTTGCAAAATTAGGTAGCCCACTGATGTGTCAGTCAGTATAGACAAGATTGTGCTGAAGTAATAAGCAATCCTCAAATGTTAAGTGGCTTAAAATAAAGACTTGTTTCTTCATTTATGTTGTATATTTATCTAAGGTTGTCATGGAGGATATGTTCACTGTAATTTCTCAAGAGCCTAGGGTAGGGAAGTAGTTTTCTTCTCCAACATTGCCAACTTCTCTATGATATGATAATAGAGCTTCAGAGGTTCTTGTATTGGCCACTGAATGCTTCCAACTCAGGTTCACATCCCTCACTCAAACACAAAGGAGTTGGGAAGTTCAAACCTACAACGACACTACCCTGACCTTTTTTCTGAGACTTGAACAATACTTTCAGCTATATATTGAACATCCCACAGTCACATAATAGTAGTTCAGATCTACTGATGTTCACCAAGCCCAGGTATTGTACTACAATAGCGCTTTCCTTGTGTAACTAACTTTAATCTTAAGGATGGTCTCGTGAGGTAGATACTATTATTATCCCCATTTTAGAAATGCAGAAACTGAGGTACAGAGAGGATGAATAAGTTGTGTAAATGGCCAGCTGTTAAGTGGCAGAGCTAGGATTTGAATCTAGGCAGTTTGGTTCATAGGCCACACTCTTAACCATTCACTATATGCGTCTATTCAACCTGCCAAATCTGAGCTTGTCATCTGCCGACCACACCACTCGTCTGCTGCTCTTTCTGTGTTATTCCTAATTTGGGTAAATGGCTACCTGGTTACACATATCAGAAATCTAGCAGCTGTTCTTTATTCCTCTTTTTTCCTGAACTTCTGCATTCAATCTAAGCTAGCTCTCAAGGCTTCAAGGCTGACCTCCACCATCTTCTTCTCTTGCGCTGGCACTGTAGTCCTCTCCTAAATGGTTTCTAGAATCACACACCCCTCTATTCTTCACCATGCAGTCAGAATGGACTTCTAAGAATAAGTATCTGAAAAATCTGATTGTGTTCATCATTTGCTAAAAATCCTACAACTCAGTTTTCATCTGATTGTGTTAATTCCTTGCTAAATATCCCACAGTTTCCTATGAAGTAAGGTCTGAAATTTTATTGTTGTTTTCCCTTCTTTTTCCCCTCCACTCTCTAACTTAACTACTACATATTTCACCTTAACTGTCGCCTCTTTGCAGACTAGGTTGGGTCTCTTTTGTAATGCTTCACAAAGGTAATATGCTTATTTGTAAATATCTATTAATCACATTTATAATGACTTATTAAATGTTTGTTTTCACCATTAGCAAAAAAGCTACCCGATGGGAGGAAGAGGGTTTATTTTGTTCACTGCTATATCTGTGGCATCTTAACACAATGCCTGGCTCAGGGCAAGGCTTTCAGCACATACTTATTGAATGAATGCATGCATGAATGCATGCGTGCATATGTGTTACTAGCAACAAATTGCTTGCAAGTCATATCACAGCTGATTACGACTTTGCAGTTAAGAGTCTCTGATCAGACATTATTGAGCTCCTTTAGCTGACTAAAAGTGTGAGACATAGGAGAAAGCTGGGCTTTTGCCCTTAGGCCTGAGTTCAGATGCCAGATTGCCATTGACATAGGTGACAGTGGGTAAGTTATCTAAACACGCTAATGATAATCTCATCAGTAGGCTAGGAAGAAAAATCACATCAAAGAATTGACCTGGAAATTAAGTAATGTAATGTTACCCATTGCCCAGGTCTCCCTGTAGCAATCTCACTGTACTTCACCACCTCTTTTGCCAAGTCCTCAAAATAAAAAATAATAAAATAATAATTGGTGCCTCTCCCTCTACCAGAAATGCCATCCCTATTTCTTCTTGCCAATATATGTTCATTTTCTTAAATTATAGCTCAAAATTAATCTTTTAAAATAATTTAATAATCATTTAAAATAACTTTTCCAATATTTTTATTTCTGTTTCCTCAAAATTTAAATAGAAAATTCACTCTATATTGATTTGTGCTTGCTCATACCTGCATTTGTGGATATATTCCAGTTGATTTTCTGGACAGATTACAACTCCCTGGAGGTAGTTCCTTTGTTGCACATGCTGCAAAGTGCCTTGTGCAAAGTTGGCAAGCAGAGTCTTAATCAATTGTCATTGAATTAATTAATTAATTCACTCATCCTATCTAGGAAGTAGAAGTTGTTCTATTCATATTTGTTTCTCACAGTTGTAAGTTTCAGCCAGAGCTATTTTAAACAGAAAAAAGGAACTCATGTTGACAGCTTATAATGCAGCTGCTTTTAGTGTTTACTTTGACATATAAACTAACCCTGGGTTTTTTTGTTTTTGTTGTTGTTGTTTTTAGATTTGATTTCTAAAAGAAACTACTCCTGTGAGATAAAAGAATCAATTTTTCTTAGTTTATCTATTAAAACAGAACGTGCCAAAAAAAATTGAAAAGTTAAATTTTAAAAAGTCATTAGAAAAAAAAATAACTGGAATAGTCCTAAATCTATTAAACAAATTGAATTCACTGTTAAAAGACTTCTCCACACCTGCTCCCCTCCCCTCTACCCCCGCCAAAAAAAGAAAAACAAAAAAGCTCTAGGCCCAAAAGGCTTCACTAGTTAATTCTTTTTTTTTTTTTTTTGAAACAAGGTCTTGCTCTGTCACCCAGGCTCGAATGCAGTGGCATGATTATGACTCACTTCAGCCTCAACCTCCCAGGCTCGAGCCATCCTCCTGCCTTAGCCTCTTGAGTAGCTAGGACTACAGGTATGAGCCACCAAGCCCAGCTAATTTTTATTTTTTATTTATATTTATTTTTGAGACAGAGTCTGGCTCTGTCACCCAGGCTGGAGTGTGGTGGCATGATTATGGCTCACTGCAACCTCTGCCTCTTAGGCTCAAGTGATCCTCTCACCTCAGCCTCCCAAGTACCTGGGACTACATACAGGTGCTCGCCACCATGCCTGGCTAATTTTTGTATTTTTAGTAGAGACAGGGTTTTGCCATGTTGCTCAGGCTGGTCTTGAACTCCTGAGCTCCAGTGATCCTCCTGCCTCGGCCTCCCAAAGTGTTGGGAATTACAGGCGTGACCCACTGTGCCTGGCCCCAGCTAATTTAAAAATTTTTATTTTTAGTAGAGATGAGATCTTGCTGTGTTTCCCAGGCTGGTCTCAAATTCCTGAGCTCAAGTCATCCTCCCACCTCAGCCTCCCAAAGTGCTGGGATTACAAGTGTGAGCCACTGAACCTGACTTTGCTGGTGAGTTTCATGAAACATCAAGAAAAGAAACCAATTCTATACAAAATTCTTTTAGAAAACTAAAGAGGAAGGAATACTTCCCAATTCATTTACAAGACCAGAATTATCTTGACAGGTACCCGATATGCCTTGTGAAAACAGATGCAAAATCCTTAACAAAATATTAGCAAATTGAATCCAGCAATATGAGAAAAGGCTAATACAACATGACTGAGTAAGGTTTATTCCAGGAATGCAAGGTTGGTTTGGCATTCAAAAATTAGCATAATTCACTATATCAACAAGTTAAAAAATCCATTTGCTTGTCCCAATAAGAGCAAAAAAGATTTTTTTTTTTAAATTTAAACTTAAACTCTATTCATGAAAAATCACAACAGTAACAAAATAAAGGGGAATGTCTTCAACTTGTTAGCATGCACCTATCAAAAAATCTGCAAAAGAACATGTCGGGGTACAAATCCAAGATGGCCGATTAGGAGCAGCTCAGGATTGCAGCTCCCAGCAAAAGTGCGGAGGGTGAGTGGACGCCACATTTCCAGATGGATTTTTATTGCCCACAGACCAGGAGATTCCCAGGCAGAGGAGCACCACGGGTGGCCAGTGTGGCTGTTTTGGCCGGTAGCTTGTTTTGGCCAGTACTGTGGTTCTCTGCACAAAATACAAGGGTCCAGGTGCCATTTTAGCTGGCGATTGGAGCTCCTGGGACAGAGAGTCGCCCATTCAACTGATTAAAAAAAGGGGGACTGAAACAGGGAGCCAGGCCATGAGATTCCCGGGCAAAAAAGCACCACAAATCTCAGTTCGGCTGTTTCAGCCAGCACAGTGGGTCACTGCACAGGAAATCACACAGATCCCGGTGCCTTTTCAACAGGTGACTGGAACACCTGGGACACAGAGTCACCCATTCAACTCAAAAAAAAAAAGGGCTCTGAAGCAGGGAGCCAGGTGATTAGGCTTGGCTGGTCCCACCCGCACAAAAATACAGCAATCTGAAATGCTCTGGATAGAAATTAACAGCAAGTGCAGCTGAACCCAGGACAGTCCAGCTCTGTGGAGGAGGGGTGTCTGCCATTACTGAGGCAGTCCACCACTACAGAGGTAGTTCGCCATTGCTGAGGCAGCCCGCCATTACAGAGAGAGTCCGCCGTTATAGAGGTGGGCCACCATTGCCAAGGCAGTTCTAACTGTACCCATATAAACAGGACTGCAGGGAAGTTCACACAGCAGCTGGGTGGAGCCTACAGCTGCTCAGCAAAGCCTCTGCAGGCAGACTGTGACTAGGCTGCCTCCTGGCTGGTAAGGGCAGCCCTGAAAAAAGGCAGCAGCACAACAGAATCTCATAAATAAAGCCCTAAATCCCCAGGATAGAGTACCTGGGGGGAAAAAAGGGGGTTTATGAGTTCTGCTGCAGGAGACTTACATGTAACTGCCCAGCAGCTCTGAATGAACAATGGAGCTCACAGCTCAGCACATGAGCTACAAAGGACAAACTGTCTCCTCAAGCAGCTCCCTGACCCCCATATATCCAAAGAATCACCTCATAAAGGAGAGCTGAGATTGACATCTGGCAGGTATCCTTCTGGGACAAAGATAGCAGAAGAAGAAACTGGCAGCAACTCTTACTGTTCTGCAGCAGCTGCAAGTGATTCCCAGGCAAGCAGAGCCTGGAATGGACCTCGGCAGTCCTACAGCAGAGGGGCCCGAATATTAGAATGAAAACTAAGAAACAAAAGAAATAACTTCATCATCTACAAACTGGAGGTCCACTCAGAGACCAAATCTGAAAGTCAACAACCACAAAGAGGACAGGTGGATAAATCCACAAAGATGGAAAAAACCAGCACAAAGACGATGAAAACAAACGAAACGAGAATGCCTCTCCTCCTACAAGGGATCACAACTCCTCACCAGCAAGGGAACAAGGCTGGATGGAGAATGAGTGTGATGAATTGACAGAATCAGGCTTCAGAAGGTGGGTAATAAGAAACTTCTCTGAACTAAAAGAACATGTTCTAACCCAATGCAAAGAAACTAAAAACCTTGAAAAAACATTTGACAAAATGCTAACGAGAATAAACAACTTAGGAATATAAGTGAATTGATGGAGCTGAAAAACACAAGAACTTCGCAAAGCATGCACAAGTTTCAACAGCCGAATTGACCAAGCAGAAGAAAGGATATCAGAGGGCGAAGATCAACTCAATGAAATAAAACAAGAAGGCAAGATTAGAGAAAAAAGGGTAAAAAGGAATGAATGAAGTCTTCAAGAAATATGGGACTATGTGAAAAGACCTAACCTACGTTTGATAGGTGTACCTGAATGTGACGAAGAGAATAAATCCAAGCTGGAAAATACTCTTCAGGATATTATCCAGGAAAACTTCCCCAACCTAGCAAGGCAGGCCAGTATTCAAGTCCAGGAAATAAAGAGAACACCAGAAAAACATTCCTCAAGAAGAGCAACCCCAAGGCACATAATCGTCAGATTCACCAGGGTTGAAATGAGGGAGAAAATACTAAGGGCAGCCAGACAGAAAGGTCAGGTTACCCACAAAGGGAAGCCCATCAGACTCACAGCAAATCTCTCAGCAGAAACCCTACAAGCCAGAAGACAGTTGGGGCTAATATTCAACATCCTTAAAGAAAAGAACTTTCAATCCAGAATTTCATATACAACCAAACTAATCTTCATAACTGAAGGAAAAATAAAATCCTTTACAAACAAGCAAGTACTCAGGGATTTCATCACCACCAGGCCTGCTTTACAAGAGCTCCTGAAAGAGAGACTAAGCATAGAAAGAAACAACCAGTACCAGCCACTCCAAAAACATACCAAATGGTAAAAAGCATCGACATAATGAAGAAACTGCATCAACTAATGGGCAAAACAGCTAGCATCAAAATGGCAGGATCAAATTCACACATAACAATATTAACCCTAAATGTAAATGGGCTAAATGCCCCAATAAAAGGACACAGACTGGTAAATTGGATAAAAAGCCAAAACCCATTGGTGTGCTATATCCAGGAAATGCATTTCACATGCAAGGATACACAAAGGCTCAAAAGAAAGGGATGGAGGAAGATTTGCCAAGCAAATGGTGAGCAAAAAAAAGCAGGAGTTGCAATTCTCATCTCTGATAAAATAGACTTCAAACCAACAAAGATCAAAAGAGACAAAGAAGGACATTACATAATAGTAAAAGGATCAATGCAACGAGAAGAGCTAATGATCCTAAATATATACACACCCAATATAGGAGCACCCAGATACATAAAGCAAGTTCTCAATGACTTACGAAGAGACTTAAGACTCCCACACAATAATAGTGGGATACTTTAACACCCCATGGTCAATATTAGATAAACGAGACAGAAAATAAACAAGGATACCCAGGACTTGAACTCAGACCTGGAACAAGCAAACCTAATAGACATTTACAGAACTCTCCACCCTAAATCCACAGAATATACATTCTTCTCAGCACCACACCACACCTACTCTAAAATTGACCACATAATTGGAAGTAAATCACTCCTCAACAAATGCAAAAGAACGGAAATCATAACAAACAGTCTCTCAGACCACAGTAAATTCAAGTCAGAATTCAGAAATTAATTCAGAACCACACAACTTCATGGAAACTGAACACCTGGTTCTTGAATGTTGACTGGATAAATGATGAAATGAAGGCAGAAATAAAGATGTTCTCCAAAACCAATGAGAATGAAGACACAATGTACCAGAATTTCTGGGACACATTTAAAGCAGTGTCTGGAGGAAACTATATAGCAATAAGTGCCCACATGAGAAGCAAGGAAAGATCTAAAATTGACACCCTATCATCAAAATTGAAAGAGCTAGAGAAGCAAGATCAGAAAAACTCAAAAGCTAGCAGAAGACAAGAAATAACTAAGATCAGAGCAGAACTGAACGAGACAGAGACACAAAACACCCTTCAAAAAATCAATAAATCCAGGAGCTGGTTTTTCAAAAAGATCAACAAAATAGACCACTAGCCAGATTAATAAAAAAGAAAAGAGAGAATAATCAAATAGATGCAATAAAAAACAATAAAGGGGATATCACCACAGATTCCACAGAAATACAAACCATCTTCAGAGATTATTACAAACAACTCTATGCACATAAACTAGTAAACCTGGAAGAAATGGATAAATTCCTGGACACTTATATCCTCCCAAGCCTAAACCAGGAAGAAGTCCAAACCCTGAATAGACCAATAACAAGGTCTGAAGTTGAGGCAGCAATTAAAAGCCTACCACCCAAAAAAAAGCCCAGGTCCAGATGGGTTCACAGCCGAATTCTACCGGACATACAAAGAGGAGCTGGTACCATTCCTTCTGAAACTATTCCAAACAAT
>CAUYLG010009396.1:0-29615 GCA_963573385.1 Cacajao melanocephalus
TAATTTTTGTATTTTTAATAGAGATGGGGTTTCATCACGTTGGCCAGGCTGGTCTCGAACTCCTGACCGCAGGTGATCCGCCTGCCTCGGCCTCCCAAAGTGCTGGGATTACAGGCATGAGCCATGGCACCTGGCTGAAAATATGTTATTTCTAAGGACTGACACTCAGTACATTTAAACTTGTCATGCACACAAATTCATGTATCACTGAGAAGAAACCTTTGTCAGACCCTTCACTTTCACTTGGGATCTGGACTTTCTATCACTCTAAGTTCACCTTGGATGCCCTGTAGACAGATCAGGACAGTAACTGCATCATAGTCCTTGTCCTGGCCCTGATCCTGTTGTGTTGTGATTTTCTGTGTCTGGGTCTGTCTTTGGGAATTTACTGAGGGCATGCTGTAGGTCTGAGTCATCTCTGTATCCTCAATGTCACTCCACCCAGGCATGGCTCAGAGCAGGGGCTCAGGAAAATGTTTGCTCACTGAATGAATGAAGGGATGAGTGAATAATAAATGGCTTGTGGATTAGGCTGGGACTTGCTTAAACCCCTAGAAAGAGTGACCATAATTCCCATTACTTCCTGAAACATAAGGTCTCTATTCTGTTTTTAACAGTTAGCAAGTCACAGAGACCACTGATTCCTTCATTCTCTGAAATACAGGGCTCCAAATCTCTCAGCACGTAAGACTCAGCTATTGCAATTTCCACAAATATCCAGGACCCAGGATCCATCATTCCCTTCACTCCCTGAGACGGGGCCACCATTCCCATCGGGCATTGGCACACAAGTACAGGTTGAGCATCCCTAATCCAAAAATCTCGAATCCGAAATGCCAATCTGAATCTCCAAAATCAAAAACTTTTTGACCACCAGCATGACGCCAAAAGTGAAAAATTTCAATCCATCACTTGATCTCATGTGATGGATTGCAGTCAAAACTTTGTTTCATGGGGCTGGGGACAATGCTTCATACCTTTAATCCAGCCCTATGGGAGGCTGAGGCAGGAGGATCACTTGAGCCCAGAATTTGAGACCAGCCTGGGGAACATAGTGGGGTCCCATCTCTACAATAAAAAATTCTAAACTTAGCCAGGCATGGTGGTGCGTGCCTGTTGTCCCAGCTACTAGGGAGGCTGAGGTGGGAGGATTGCTTGAGCCCAGGAAGTTGAGGCTGCAGTGAGCTGTGACGGTGCCACCGCCCTCCAGCCTGGCTGATAGAGTGAGATCCTGTCTTAAAACAAACAAAAAATTTTGTTTCATGCACAAAAATACTATATAAAATTATCTTCAGGCTATGTATAGAAGGCATATATAAATGAAGTAAGAACAATGAGTTTTGTGTTTGGACTTGGGTCTCATCCCCCAAATATATGATTTTATATATATGAGAATATTCCAAAATACAAAGAAGAAATCAAACCTGAAACTCTTTCTGTCTCAAGTATTTTGGATAAGGGATGCTCAACCTGTACCACCATCCCTGTCAGTGTCTGCTACCTGATATTGTAGTTTTCATGCTTCTTAGACACAGGGGCCACCATTCTCATCAACTGCTGAAACTCAAGTGGCACGGTTATTACCTCTTGGACCAGCATTCCAAAGGAAAAGAGAAACTTCCTGCCCTTCACAAGGTCATCCCAAGTTCCTGAAACAGGAATTGCTAGACAGGAAGACACCTTTACCTACCGTGAACTAGGTCTGAGTCAAGGACTCACACGTTAATATTATAGAACAGGTGGCACCAGGTCATGAGGAACATCAAAGTAGCAGAGAATCCTTCCATGTGGGGAATCAACCCTAACACCAAGATAATCCCATAGCACCACCAGAGAATCCTTCCATGTGGGGAATCAACCCTAACACCAAGATAATCCCAGAGCACCACCAGAGAATCCTTCCATGTGGGGGATCAACCCCAAACCCAAGATAATCCTAGAGCACCACATAATCCCTACAGGTGGGATAATCCCCACACTGGCAGAGTCTGAAATCGTGGGATGATCTAAATTGAGCTTGCCCAACCCGCAGCCCATAGGCCTCATGTGGCCCAGGATGGCTTTGAATGTGGCCCAACACACATTTGTAAACTTTCTTAAAAGATTACGAGGGTTTTTTTGCAATTTTTTTTTAATTTTAGCTCATCAGCTATCATTAGTGTTAATGTATTTTTTGTGCAGCCCAGGACAATTCTTCTTCCAGTGTGGCGCAGGGAAGCCAAAAGCTTGGACACCCCTGAATTAAATGCAACAGATTCCCCCATTACACCATTAAATAACCCCAAATGGTAACTTGTCCCTGGTGGACTTGTAGGAAGTGGAGACAGGGTCCCCATTTTTGCTGGGTCTTGGGGGTAAGTGGGGAGACAACAGATCTCATTCCCACAATTCATTATTTTCTGAACAAAGGGCAGGGGAAGATGGGTGTGATGTTTTTGGGAGGGTTTCCCTACAGTGTTTCTCTTTGCCTTGGGCCATACTTTCTCTTTGATGAGTGAAAGACCTTCAGCTGCTCTGCTGTTCACATCTAAGCAAAAGGTAGCTAAGGTTACACTGAGGTTCAAGGAGACGGAACTAGTTATAGTTTTCGAAAGTCCATCAGCTACCATCTCCTTCTCCTACCTCTGGTAAAAGATCTTCTCTTTCCTTTGAGTAACCAACTCCATGTGACTCTGACAAGAATGTCCAAGCACTAATACCCCTCCTACTCCCCCCAAAAGGCTTAGTCTGGGCATCTGGGTATATGACACAATATAGGCCAACCAGAATATCTGCCATTCATTCATCTGTGAGCCCAGACAGAGCTGATTGGAAGCCAAGATTTTATTTTTGATCTTGATACTTTAATTTTATGTCTTCTAAAATATAAATGCATATATTTATAGCAGAGATGGGATCTCACCATGTTGGCTAGGCTGGTCTGGAACGCCTGACCTCAAGTGATCTGCCAACCCTCAGTCTCCCAAAGTGCTGGGACTGCAGGCATGAGACACTGCGCCCAGACAATTTCTGTCATTTTAAGCTGCTCAGTTTATAATACTTTATTATGACAGCTCTAGAAAACCAGTATAGTATCCATGTTTATCTGTGTACGTGCATATATTGTTTTAGTTTTTGAAGAACAGAATGATACTATATAAGGCAAAGTGATTAAGAGCACAGATTCTGAAGCCAGACTGCCCAGGTTTGAATCCTGGCTCAGCTACTTTACTAGCTATGTCTCCTTATGTCTCAGTTTTGTCATCAGTAAAATGGGTGTAATAATACTAGTACTTATATCATGGGTTGAGACATAAGGGTTAAAAGAGTTAATGGATAGGAAGGGCTTAAAACAGTGCCTGGCACACAGTAAGCCATATAAAAGAATTATCAAATGTTATCCCTACAAATTAATACAGAGCTAGCTCTTTATTCTAATTTCTTCATACACATGCACAGAATTTTATATTAACAGGGCAATTTGTCCTTATGAAGATATTTTTATTGCATTCTTTCCCATCCTCATTTCTTTTTTCTTTGCTGACCTTGATTGACTCCCTTCCTACCCATTCACCAGGCGCTTCTACTCCCAAAGTTATATGTCATATCTGTTGTGAGTTAGATTGTGTCCCCGCCCCCCAGTATGTTAAAGTCCAAATCCCCCGTACCTGTGAATGTGACCTTCTTTGAGGGCCTTTACAGATGTAATCAGGTTCAAATGAAGGCATACCAGATTAGAGTGGGCCCTAAATCCAATGACTGGTAACCTGATAAAGAGAGAGATGTTTGAAGATGCAGAGAAGATACTTGGGAAGAAGACCATGTGATGATGGAGGCAGAGATGCAAGCAATGCATCTACAAGCCAAAAAACAGCAAGGATGGCTGGCAAACACCAGAAACTAGAACAAGCAACGAAAGGGCCTACAGAGGAAGCATGGTCCTGCTGACACCTTGATTTCCAACTTCTAGCCTCCACACCTGTGAGAGAATACATTTCTGTTTTTGTTTGTTTGTTTGTTTGTTTGTTTTGAGATGGAATCTCCCTCTGTCACTCAGGCTGGAGTGCAGTGACATGATCTTGGCTCACTGAAGTCTCCACGTCCCCTGGGCTCAAGCGATTCTCTTGTCTCACCCTCCTAAGTAGCTGGGACTACAGGCGTCTGCCACCACGCCCAGCTAATTTTTGCATTTATAGTAGAGATGGGATCTCACCGTGTTGGCTAGGCTGGTCTGGGAACGCCTGTCCTCAAGTGATCTGGCCGCCCTCGATCTCCCAAAGTGCTGGGATTGCAGGCATGAGACACCACGCCCAGACAATTTCTGTCATTTTAAGCTGCTCAGTTTATAATACTTCATTATGACAGCTCTAGATAAACCAGTATCCATGTGTATCTGCGTATCTTGCCATTCTTTACTTCATGCTTAAGTAAACATACGTACACACACACAAATATACACATACTTGGGTTGCATTAAAATTCAGCTTCGGCCTCAATATTTGTTTGAATTTTTCTATTTGACTTTGATCTCACCTCAGTCTTTTGGAGTCTGAACCATTGAATGCCAATTTGAAGGTCATTTCTGGCATCTCTGAACTTGAGTGGTCACAATAAATCCATGATAGACTGGGTTACCACCATATCTAACCCAGGAAGGGACTGTGACTTCAGAGTAAGGGTGAGGCAGCTCCCTTACTCTGAAGCCAATCCTTACAAGGAAGAACTTGGCTGCCAGCTGTCTGCCATCAACACTCCAAGCAGCTGGGATGAACCAGTGCTTCAGTCCTGGGGGTGCACTCTATCCATTACACCATGCCTTTGAGGCCCCCCAAAAATTACTGAGAACTTCCGCACAATTATACAACTCAGGAAATAGACTGAGTGTTGGTATGAAGATTAAGGGTGCTTTAGTTAAATGCCTTTAGAAAGATTATTGTCTCCTTTTTGAACTGGCAAATGATTGTAAAAATATCAATCACAACATGAGTCACAACGGCAGAGATTAGATTCCATGAAAATCCAGAGATAATTTTTGTGATAGGCAGCCTTTTTTGTAGAGCTGTTTGGTATTCTATCACTCATATTATTCACAAAAATAAACTTTAATGACTGTCTTTGATGTTTTTTAGTTATTTATTTACATTTAGGCCATGTATCCTTTTTAGAAAAAGTGTTATCTGAAAATTGTTCCCATTCGTGAGGATGAATTTCAAAAAGATCGACCATTTTGCTCACTTAAATTTATTGAAGTGGAGATGAAACTCTCTAAAATCATGTGTAACAACTTCTGTGCTAAATCATCTTTGATCCAGACATTATAATGGGTGCAAAGAGCATGAAAAAAAATAGAAAAGTGTTGGAAATGAGATTACCCAAACAGATTTTGTTCTCACTAATCAAACTTCAAAGCAACAGATTTTATAAGCATACTTTAAAAAGATTCTTTATAGTTTTGAGTTAGTGAAGGTAAAATCTTAAAGGTGTAAAATTCATTGCATAACTCTGTCAACCATTTTTTGAAGTAGAAGATGAAGGATTTTCAAAATTTGCTAAAACCATGATTTTAAAAGTTCTTTCTAGAAAACATGTTTTGAAAAGTTTTTCCAAATTATATTAAGCTGTGCACAAAACTATTTTATGTGCTACTTTTATATCTTATAATTGAATATTTGGACATAGAGAAACAATCAGGTATCTTCTACCTGATTTATGATGAATTTCACTATATTTCTACTCGGTGGTGGAGATATTTCTTGGTCTTACACGTAGATAACAACATAGTGAATATAACTTATGGAATGTAGCCATATAAAAACTCATGTTGATAATGGAACAAAAATGGCAAAAGCTATGAGTGAATTAGAAATTAGAAGTATATTATTTGCTCACACCTTCAGTTGTGTGACCGGGAATAATTAGAGCTTGGTATCAGGTAATAGAATTGCTATCCATAAGCAGAAAGATGCTTGGGCCACACTTTCATAATTCTTCAGCCAAAATCAAACTCATGACATACAAGAGATCTTGGAATTGCATTCCTATGAGGTTTTTAAACAGGATGACAAAGCAGCTCTTCCATGCTCTAAGAGATACTTAAACAGAAAGGCGATACTCTACTCTGCAGATTACAACATCCATCTAGGAAGGATGTACTGATAACTGAGCGTGGCTTGAAAAAAATTGGTTTATTTGATGAACTACTGAAGAAATAACCAAACGAAGGAGCTTTGAGAGCTGAAGTATTTCACACATGATACATGCTGTAAATGTTTTGCTTTTGTTTTGCTCCTGTCAGTGTGCTGAAATAGGTGCATGGCTATTGAATGCTGACATACAGATGGAAATTCAGAAATTATTTTTGTGGGATTTTCAGCCTTCCAAAATATCTTCCAATGATCTCCACTTCCTGATATTCATGTCTTTATGTAACCTCCTCCCCACAAGTATGGGCTGAACTTAGTGCCTTACTTATAACCAATGGTATATGGCAAAAGCGTTGGAATGTCATTTCCAATATTAGATTACAAAAAACTGTGTGACTTCTGTCTTGCTAGCACATTCTCTCTATTACCTTTCTGATTTTTGTGTATTAATAAAGTAAGTGGCTATATTGTGAGCTGCCATTTTTGAGAGACCCATGAGACAAGGAACTGAGGGAAGCCCCAGCCAACAGCTAGAAAGGAACTGAGACTCTCATTCCAATACCCTATGAGGAACTGCATGTTGCTGAAAGCCAATGAATAAACTTGGAAGTGGGTCATTCCCCAGTAGAGCATTCAGATGAGAATGAAGACCCTGAGTCAACACTTTGATTTCATCCCAGTAAAAAACTGTAAGCCAAGTACCAAGCTAATCTGTGCTCAGATTCCTGACCCACCGAAACTGTAAGATAGTGTGTGTTCTTTTAAGATGCTTAGTTTTGGGATAATTCCCTAGGTAATAGTAGATGGCTAATATTAATACTTTTTTGTTTGTTATATTAATAGTAGTTTGATATCTTGAAAGTGAATTGCCTTTCTCTATTGTCATATTTCTCATCCAATATTTAAGGAGAGATTCTTCCCATGAGCCTATGTGAAATAGCAAGCAAATGCAAAAATCTTAGAGGAAAAAAAAAAAAAAATAAGAGAGCAGAACTTTCTCATTTTTGAGAATGGCAGGCCAGGCTATGTGGATCAACTCCTCTGCTGAAAGTAGTTAAAAGTGTGGGATAAAATACTCAAAACCGTCTTTATAAAATAACAGAAGGACAATCTAGTGAGGAATTTCCTAGCTAAAATTTACAAAGTGAGAACTCCAAGAAGTAACCAGAGCATTCACACCTGCTTTTGACTGATGAGCATAGGCTTCCTCTGATTGTAAAAATGAGCTGTAGTTTTCAGTAGTCTCCTGAGATGAGGGAACAAAAGTAAAAGGGGCACCAAAGTGGTACTATGGCATATGGTAAAAGCAAACCGAAACGCTCCTTCAGGGAAGGCACTTTGATCATAGAATGAAAATGTACCCAGGTGGATGGTCTGAGGTCCGAGGAGGAAGCAGGTGATAAATATATGGATGTATCCATTAGGATTTGAATAGGAAACTGGTGGCTCACTCAAGAGCCCAGTTAAACGTAGACTTGGCTGGACATGGTGGCTCATGTCTGTAATTCCAGCATTTTGGGAGAGCAAGGCAGGTGGATCACCTGAGATCAGGAGTTCCAGACCAGCCTGGCCAACATGTACTAAAAATAAAAAAAGGCCCGGTGGCACATGCCTGTAGTCCCAGCTACTCAGGAGGCTGAGGCAGGAGAATCGTTTGAACGCGGGAGGTGGAGGTTGCAGTGAGCCGAGATCGTGTCACTGCACTGTATCCTGGGCGACAGAGCCAGACTCCATCTCCAAAGAAATAAATAATATACATAGGCTAATGAAAGGACTAAACAGAGATGTAGACAGGAGTAAGAAGTCCATGGATGAAACTGGAAACCATCATTCTCAGCAAACCGACACGAACAGAAAACCAAACGCCACATATTCTCACTCACCAGTGGGTGCTGAACAATGAGAATACACGGACACAGGTAGGGGAACATCGCACACTGGGGCCTGGAGGGTGGGAGACAAGGGGAGGAATAGTAGGGGGTGGGGGCATTGGGGAGGGATAGCATTAGGAGAAATACCTAATGTAGATGATGGGGCAATGAATGCAGCAAACCACCATGGCACGTGTATACCTATGTAACAAACACGATTGCACGTGTACCCCAGAACTTACAGTATAATTAAAAAACCGAAAATCAAAACAAACAAAAAACAAACAGGTCCAAAAAGGGATAGGGCAGCGTCCAAGGACAAGCAGCAGTGGGAAGCTGGTACCAACCTAGACCTGGTGGGGCAAGGGCAGTGTCCTTGGAGGATGGGCTGCCTTATAGGATTTGTGGCACAGGGGGATGCAGCCACTGCCAGAACTGTGGGGAGGGAACAGGAGGAATAAAAACCCCGACTTCTTTTCTCCCACCCTTCAATCTCCGGCCAGTGCCTCCCACTGGCAAAGGGAAGCTGATGATGCAGTCCTGAGAGGTCAGCCTCCCAGTGCACAGAAATGAGCAGAGACAAGTGAATAATGGATCTGGAGAGGCACAGGTCATCCCTGTTGCTGATGAGCACCATTATGTTCTTTTGTTTGGATGAATAAGCTCTCACATCTTTAACACAGAGACACCCAGTATTAGTTCTATCACCGCAGAGGGAAGTCGTTCCAGTTATACTTCTGAAACTGAAATGATAACAACAGCCATGAAAAGTGCTCTTCAAGTAAGATGTCAGGGTGAAATTGAGGTGGGAAAGAAACAATTAGTTACTACAAAACATAATAGCTGCAGTTCATGCTTCTATAGCTGGTCATAAAGCCTAAATTGATAACCATTTTATGTCCCTCTTACCTTCTTCCAGCACTTTGGTTCTTTGGAATTTTTTACCTGGTGGGCTGACCCAAAGGATCTAAGTCATTCATGGTCCCTCTTTATTGCATTGCTGCAGTTGTCCATTGCCCATTATTCTGGACATAGAGTATGAAGAGATTCCCCAGGGAATAGTCTAGGTTCCACTCCTGATTCTTCTTGATTGCCCTATATAGCAATGACACATTTTTCTCCCAATAATTGGATCAATTGGTACCTTTACTAGCTTAGTAAAGGTACCTCCTTCTCTGCCTGATGGTTTAGCATCATGAATTGCCCAAAATGGCCCAAAGGCAGTCTCTGCTTCCACTTGAAACCGTAATTGGGTCCTTTAGTGGAAGTGTTTCTCCTTGAGACACTGGGACACTCAAACCCACCCACTCCGAGGTTGCAAGTTTATGAGGCAGAAATTGCATACGTGTGTGATTAGATGGAATAGGCAGAGGGGCCAGTCCTCCCTCCACTTCTTGGTTTTTACACTGTGTATTCTGGCTCTGGGAGAAATGGCACTGTATATTGGTGCTGGTTTGAGGCAAATACTCTTCGATAGCACCTCACCTGACCTCACCAAACGTTCACCTCCAGATGGCACTATGACTTGCCTTCCGTAAGTCATCCGTACATACATCAAATCACCTGCTTCTGGGTAATGAGGCCAACCATTGTACTTTATTGACCTTAAAATTATTTTCTTGTTTAGTATGTGGAACCTGGAGGGGTTGTGCATTTACCTGGCAGGTAACAAAGATAAGGGATTCTTTTAAGGTAGCCATAGATGCTTTGTGATGTTTCTAACATACATCATGCGAGGACTCATTGATCTTTTCCTTTTTTGTTTGGTCTTCGAGTTGGTCAGAGGCAGCCTGTCTGCCACACAGTCTTCATAATAACCTTTCTCACCAAGGTGACTGAGGGCCACTTAATCTCCCAACGCTTTGCCTTCCACCTGCAGTCTCTGTTATTTCACCATTGGTAATAATTTGAGTAACCATAACACAATAAAAATAAGTGGGAGGCTTAAATATAAGACACGTATAAAATAAGAAAATAGTAGTGTATTGGAGATGTGCAAATTGAGTAAACGGTTCTAATGTCCTATCTTATATTGTAGAAGCTCTAAAGTTCACTATCTTTAGATTTTATTAACTGTGTATTTTATAATTTTTAAAGAATAATAAAATTAGCAATAGAGTGTAAAACTTCTAAGCTAGTGGAAAATAAATGGATTAAGAAGAATAAAAATTACTCCAGCAGTCCAAACATAGGCCAGAAAGAAGAAAAAAGGAACCAATGAAAAGACAAAAAAAAAAAAAAAAAAAAAAAAAAAAAGAAAACCAAACCAAAACAAAAAAAGGCGGAACACAAAAAGGTACAAAAATGGTAGATTCAAAACTAAATTTATTAGTAATTGCGTTAAATGTAAGGTAAGGCTTCAGTTAAAATCAGTTTGCTAAACTGGGCCAAAAAGATATCCAACTTTATGCTATTTACAAGCACATCTAAAACATAATGATAGAAGAATGTCAGAGAAAAAAAGATGAAAATGGATATATGATGCAGCAAATACTAACCAAACGAAACCTGGGTAGATGTATTAACATCAGCTAAAATAAACTTTATCTAGGTAAAGTGTTTAGGCAAAAT
This sequence comes from Cacajao melanocephalus, assembly GCA_963573385.1. Classification (NCBI taxonomy): domain Eukaryota; kingdom Metazoa; phylum Chordata; class Mammalia; order Primates; family Pitheciidae; genus Cacajao; species Cacajao melanocephalus. Next base: position 10,565 of record CAUYLG010009396.1, read on the forward strand.
ACTTACCACTAATGAAGATCATATCACAGTGATAGCAGTTTCATCAGAATATTTAAAAACCCTAATTAGTATACACTAAATAATGCAACCTCAAAATATATAAATCCAGAGTTGTCAGAACTACAGAAAAAGTACAAATTCATAATGATAGTGGGAGATTTTTAACATATCTCTTTCATTAATAAGTAAATTAAACAGATGAAAAAAGTCAGCGAGGATATAGAAAATCTACACAACATCATTAACAAATTGACTTAAGCAAAAGACAAAACACTACACTCACAACAGCAACAATACATTCATTATTAAGACACACACAGAATGTTTATAAAACTTGATCAGAGACTGACCCATTAAGAAAATCTCAACACAGCTTAAGAGATTCGTATCACAAAAAGTGTATTTTCTAATCACTTTGCTGTTAAGATGGAGATCGGAAACAAAAATATTATCGAAAATTAAGAAGTCACTTTAAGTAATCCATGGATCAGCAGTCAAGTTGGAAATCAGAAAATATTGAGAGAGATATTTGGATATCTGACCCCTCCAAATCTTAAGTTAAAATTTTATCGCCAGTGTGGAGATGGAACCTAATGTCAACGTTCGGGTTGTGGGAGTGGGTCCCTCATGAACGGCTTGGTGCTGTCCTCATGGTAATGAATGAGTTCTTGCTTGATTAGTTCTTACAAGAGCTGTTGTTAAAAAAAGAACCTGGCACCTCCCCTGTCTCTATCTCTTGCTTCCTCTCTCCTCATGTAATCTCTGCACATGGTGGCTCCCCTTTACCTCCTTCCATGAGTAGAAGCTGCCTGAGCCCTCACCAGAAACAGATGCTGGTTTCGTGCTTCTTATACAGCCTGCAGCACTGTGAGCCAAATAAAAGTCTTTTCTGTATAAATTACCCAGCATCAGGTATTGCTTTTTTAGCAAGACTAAATGGACTAAGATAGATACGAATAGGTTAAAATCATATTACTGGAATCGAAATAAGATAAACTGGATTCAGTCTTTCTTCTCAAGAGATTAAAAAAATCAGGAAAGTAGACATAGGAAAACAGTAAAATAAGTAGAAAAAATACATGTTTTAAAATGCATGCAATAGAATCAACAAAGCCCGAACTTGTTCAGTGAAAAAGTAATAAAATTGATAAACCTCTGGGGAGTCTAACAACCGTGAAAACAGAGAAGGCACACGTAACTCATGTCAGAAATAAAATAAAGGACATAACCACTGATGTTGCAGACATTGAGAAAATAAGATAATATTTTGAACAATTTCATATACTTTGACATTTAGATTAAATGGATAAATTAATAAAAATATTTAATTTAGTATAGAAGCCTCAGAAAAGAAGTAGAAAACCTGAATAGTTCTATATTCAGAAGACTCAGTAGTAAAAATCATCCCACAAAGCAAACTTTAGGTCAAGATGGCTAAACTTTAGGTCTACCAGCAAACTACCAAAACTTAAGGAAGAAAGGATTCTATTCCTATTCAAACTCTTGCTTATTTACTGTGGCTAATTATAAAATTCATACCCAAACTCAACAATATGAAAAAATGAAAGTATGGGCAAATCTGAATTAGGCACATAGTGGCACAAATATTTAGTCAAACTTGCAAATTAAATAGAGCTAGATATAAAAATGATAATGTGTCATAGCCAGGGTATGTTTATGTCAGGAACGCAAGGGTGGTTCAACATTAGAAACTTATTTAGTGTGTTTATCACAAGCACAAATACAAGAAAAAAACATAATGACTATCCCAGTGAAGGCAGAAATGAGTGATGAAATTCTATCTTTATCCAAAACAATTCTCACCAACTGAGGAATATACAAATCCAATTAGAAAAAAAAATCAGGCGATCCAATAGCAAAATTGACCAATGACTTCAAAAGTGATTTTACAAGAAGAAAATCAATGAACTCCAATTGTATAAGAAAAGGTCCTTGACCTCTTTAGAGGTAGAAACCAATCAATATCATAGTGGATACCACTACAGATTCATCAGATTGCTAAAAATGGAAAGTACTAAGGGTTGGCAAGGATGTGGGGTAATAGTAACTCTCATATTGTACATTTTTGGGAGTGTAAGTTCATGTAATTATTTTGGAAAATTATTTAGCTTTATCTACTGAAGTAGGACATATATACACACACTCACAGACCATCTCTGACTATGATGGTTCAACTTAGAATTTTTCATCTTTATGATGGTGCAAAAGCCATACACATTTAGTACTCAGTATACTGAGTACACACTCAGTATAATCCAATCATAAATGGAAAATATTGTTAAGTAAAAAATTACTTTTGACTTACGATATTTTCAATTTATGACAGATTTATCTGGATGAAACTCCACCATAAGTTAAGGAGCATCTGTACACATACATACACGCATACATACAGAAATTCCACTAAGATGCATACTCTAAAGACAGGATTCGAGGAGATCCCAAGATTCTTTCAGGGGGCATCTTCAAGGTCAAAACTATTTGAGTAATAATACAAAAATGCTATTTGCTTTTTTCACTATGTTGACATTACGTTGCTGCTGCAAAAGCAATGGTACATAAAAAGGCGGTAGCCTTAGCAGGAAGCAAGGTAATAGCATTAAATTGTGCTAGAAGTTGTATTCTTTATCACTTCACACTCACAGTTAAGAAAAATTCCAGCTTAAGATTGCACTTGATGAAACAGTAAAAGCTATTAATTGTGTTAAATCTCAACCACTAAAACAAAAATCTTAACCATTGAATATACTTTTTAAAAAACTTTTATTTTAAATTTGGGGTACATGTTGCATAGGTAAGCTTGTGTCCTGAGGGTTTGTTGTACAGATTACTTCATCACCCAGGTATTAAGCCTAGTATTCATTAGTTATTTTTCCTGATCCTCTCCCTCCTCCCACCCTCCACCCTCCAATAGGCCCCAGTGTGTGTTGTTCCCCTCTATGTGTTGTCATCATTTAGCTCCCACTTATAAGGCAAGTGGATCAATGAAGTGTGGTATATTCACATAATGGAATACTATTCAGCAATGAAAAAGATGAAAAAATACAGCTACATGAGTACATGGAATACTCTCATCAACGTGACATTATAAAAACTTGCAAAATCAAATGAACATGTAGAATCTTTTTCCATACATATAAATATGTAATCTTAAAAATAGATAAAGGAAAACTGTATAACTAATAGCAATAAAAAGAAAAGTGAGGGCAAAATTAAAAAAAAGAACGCTGCTGACTTTGGAGGGAGGCATGGATTGTTATTGAGGAAGCCACGTGCAGGGGATTCTGAAATATTGTGTATGTTTCATTTTTTGACCTATATGACTACTTTAAGATGAATGTTAACATCTACTTCTGAAACTATTCAGAAACTTGCTTTTTTTTTTTTCCTGTTCAGATGAGTAAGGTGCCCATGTTGTAACAAGGAATGAGGGAGGCACATCTTATACATGAGCCTGAAAACCCAATCCTCACACTTATGTACTACAAAAGGATCTAGAAAGTAGCTTTTCAAGCAGTAAACGAATATTCAGTTTGTGGTATTGTTTTAATTAAATTGCATCATCAGCTTTGACCAAATCTTCTCAAAGAGGAAGTAATCCTTTCTCTGTGTTAGTTTCTATTAGTGACGAAGGAAGCTTAATAACTTGACAATATCACTAACACAGGACCTTTTGCTGGCAAAGTGAGCATCTATTTAGTACCAGAACTGTGCAGTAAGGTGAGCAGAGAAAAAAGCAACAGCTAAAAGTACCGAGAAATCATTGTTCCCATAATCTAATGTAAAATGTTAAAATTTGACTCCTCCACATTTTTAACTGTTTATGCTGAGCTAATTTTAGTGTTTTGAAAAGTTGTGAAAACGGTACAGAGAATTCCTGCAAATCCTTCACTGAACTCTCCTAATGTTATTCTCTTATATAACCACAGCATAATGTTCAAAGCCAGGAAATTAATATTGGTGCAATACTGCTAATTTCACCATACATTTAAAAATTAATAATTTATTCAGAATTCTTTTATATAATTCACGGTCATTTGCATTTTCTTTTTGTGAAGTGTACTGCTATGAATGTGTGTGTCTCTCTATACTCATATGTTGAGATTGAATCACCAATGTGATGATATTCTGAGATGAGGCCTTTGGGAGGTGATGAGGTAATGAGAGTAAATTCCTCATGAATGGGATTGGTGCTCTTATGAAAAAGGTCTCAGAGTTCGCCTTTAGTGTGTGAGGACACAGCCAAAATTCCTCATTTCTACAAAGCAGGAAGTGGGCCCTTACCAGACACCTAATCTGCCGGTGCCTTGATCTTGGACTTCCCACCCTCCAGAACTGTGAGAAATGAATCTCTCGAAGTGATATTTGGTTTATTTGTGCTACTTTCTTACAATAGCCTGAATCAACTAAGACATCAACCCAGATCATTAGTGAATTTTTCTATTGAGTTGTCTAATTTTTTTCTAATTACATTTATAGTTCCCTCATACTCTTTATTCGATGAGAATTATTTTCAAAATATCATTTATTTTAACTAACAGTGATAAACCCATATATATATAGTTTGAGACAGAGTCTCACCCTGTTGCCTAGGCTGGAGTACAGTGGCGAGATCTTGGCTTATTGCAAACGCCACCTCTTGGGCTCAAGTGATTTTCCTACCTCAACCTCCCTAGTAGCTGGGACATCAGGTGTGTGCCATCACACTTGGCTACTTTTTAAAATTTTTTGTGGAGATGGGGTTTCACCATGTTGCCCAGGCCAGTCTTGAACTCCTGAGCTCAAGCCATCTGCCTACCTCAGTCTCCCAAAGTGCTGGAATTACAGGCATGAACCACCACACCTGGCCCCATGCATGTTATATGTTAATTGTTAACACAATTAATATATTTCATAAAAAATACCTACATTTTCAAAAACAAAAATCAATGTAAAGACTGACGTTGTTTTACATTTTTTGCAAATCCCTTTCATGTCTGGCTTAAGGGAAATTGATTTTGCCTAGATGCTTCTTTGTTCAATTTGTGTGGTTTTTAAACCTTTGTCCTGTACTCAGTGGTACTGGCAAACCAAAGTTACTCAGCCATTATCAGATTGATGGGCATTAACTTTATTTCCAGTTTTGCCACCATGAATAATGCAACAATTAACCTCCTTGTATATTTACCTTCTGTACTGCTGCTTTTGTTTCAATGGGGATTCTCAGGAGGGGGATTTTGAGGCAAAGTGAATGTGTTCGAATACTGCTAATGGATGATGCCAGATTGCTTCTACATGTAAGGGTACCCCTTTCCTCACACTCACGCCAGCTTAAAGGTGGTCACATTTCCTCACATCCATGCCAGCTTAAGGGTGTTACAATTTTTCCAGTTCATAGGTGTAAGGTGACATTTTATTTTGATTCAGATAAGAACTCTTCAAACTGCTGGTTAATTTGAGCAGTGGTTTCATGTTTAGCCTTTTGGATTTGCTTTTCTGTGAATTCTCTAATCACATTCTTTGCTCATTGTCTATTGGAATGTTTGTCTTTTTTAAAAAATTCAATTTGTAAGACTTCTTGCTGGAATATAGATCTTGACTTTTATCTGCCACACGTATTGAAAAATTTACCATCCCTGACTCCTTGGTGCACTGATTTGTTTTTGGTATGTTTTACCATACAGAAGTTTTTTATATCTACATAGTCATTTACGACCACTGGTTTTCTCCACAGCTTTTGGGTTTCCTGTCTTGGCTGAGAAAGTTACCATCATAGCCACATTTTCTGTCTTCCTTTTCTCTCTCTCTCTCTCTCTCTTTCTTTCTTTCCCTTTCTCTCTCCCCCTCCTCCTTCCCTCTTTCTTTCTCTTTCTTTTTTCCTTCTTTTCTTCCTTTCTTCTTTCCTTCCTTTCTTCCTTCCTTTTCTTTCTTTCTTTCTTTCTTTCTTTCTTTCTTTCTTTTTCTTTCTTTCTTTTCTTTTGTTCTTTCTTTTTTCCCTCCTTCGTTTCCTTTCCTTCCTTTCCCTTCCTCCGTCCCTCCCTCCCTCCCTCCCTCCCTTCCTTCCTTCCTTGCCTCTAATTCTTTTCCCAGTTAATTTTGAATTTCCCAGATATATAATCATGCTAATTGCAGATAATTAAGATATATCCTTTCCAGCATTAATATCGTTTTTATGGTTCTTTTTTGTAATTGCATTTGGCTAGCACTCTCGGAGAATTGTTTGCAGTGCGCAGCTGAATTACCTTTCTCTATTAGGGGGTTGCATCATTGTATGAGTCATGATAGAAGATTCTCCTTCCTACCACCAAGGACCTAAAAGCTAGATACATGCTTTCCTGGAAACCTAGTGGCTAGCATGCAGGTATCTGACTAAACTTACACTGAGACTTTGTAAGGACATGAAGGGTTCAGTGCTCATTCTGATGCCACTGAACTAGGCTGTCCCTACGGAAACTTGGAGATGGTTCTTCTTTCATTGATTCCTTGGGTTCTGACCCACTTTCTAAACTTGGTACTTGAGTCTTTTCATCCAATCTGTCAACTGTCCAAGGTCCTATGAATGAATTCCTTTTTGTTGCTGAAGTTAACCCAAATTGGTTTCCTTTGCAACCAAGAACCCCACTGTTAGAATGTTAAACATTGTGATATTTGGGTGCCATTGTCTTGATCCTGACTTTGTTGGAAGTGGTCTCTCATTTGCATTCATGTGTTAGTTCACTCATGAAACATTGAAATCCATGAATTCACTCCTTTACCTCCAGTTGCAATCCAGTACCACATGGGTCTTTGTAGTTTTCTGCCTTTCCGTATGTGTAAATCCCTTCTCTGATGCAAAACATCTCATTTCCCACTAATCATAATATATTTACTCGTTTGTTCAATCAATCCCCTGAGTGTAACAAGTCTCTCATCTCAGCCACTGCTCCTCTCCAGCATGACCGGCTCCTCATCCTGCTTGGTCCTGCCTTCCACTACTGGGATGCCCTCTGGCAAAGAACTCCGCTCACCCTGTTCAAGCTCTTACACCTATGAGGGCCCATCCCTGTGTGCAAAAGTGCCCTCCTTCTTCAGGTTCTGATGCTCCCCTCTGACATCCCTGGGTAGACACCCTCCTCACTCTGCTTGGAGCTCCGCATTCCACATCACCTCTGCACAGCTCTCCGTCTTCTCTGCCATACCTGTTGGCCTCAGGGCTCTATTGATCAGAAAAGGAAAAGAAGTAGTGAGGAAGAAAAAGAAAGGAAGAGGAGGGGAAAGAGGAAGAGGAGGAGGATGAATTGCAGGAAGAGGAGGAGGAGGAGGACAAGAAGAAGAAAGAGGAGGAGGAGCGTGGAGGAGGCGGAGGTTACAGTTAGCCGAGATGGTGCCATTGCACTCCAGCCTGGGCAACAGAACAAGACTCCATCTCAAAATAAAAAAAAAAAAAAGAGAAAAGAAAAGAAGAATGAGGAGGCAGAAGAGAAGAGGAAGAATAATGAGGAGGAGGAAGAGAAGAAGTAGTTTTGAATATATATATATTTGGATTATATATATAAATATACGTGTGTGTGTGTGTATATATAAATATATAATTTTTTTTTTTGAGATGGAGTCTCACTGTGTTGTTTAGGCTGGTCTCGAACTTCTGGCCTCAAGTGATCCACCTACTTTGGCTTCCCAAAATGCTGGTATTACAGGCATAAGCCACTGTGCCCAGCCTCTGGATATATTTTGAATGTAGAACTGAAAGGATTTCTGACTGGATGTGGGGTGTAAGAGAAGGAAGGGTGATAAGAAAGACTCCAAGATCCTTGGCCTGAGCAGCTAGAAAATGGAGTTAACATTTACCAAGATGAGGAAGAATGTGGGTAGAGCAGGCTTGGAGTGGGCATCTAGAGTAAGGTTTGGACATGATGAATTCGAGACACAGAGCACATATCCAAACAGGCAACTAAATGTATGAATCTGGAGCTCCAAACTGAAGACTAGCATGAAGATGTATATTTGGTACTTCTTATCAGTATTTGATCGTATTTAAAGCCTTTAGACTGGATGAGATTGCTTTGGGAATGCGTGAAGATGGCAAAGAGAAGTGATCCTAGGACTATGTCCTCGAGTAGGGGGCAATGTAATGTTTCACATAAAAGCACTTAACTTGCTTTTGGCTTTATTGATTAGGTAGTCAGGTAGGTAAATACAATCCTAGATTAGGCAAATCATCCTATATAAGGGAATTTTTTTGGAAAAGGTATCTATATTTTACGAGATGCGCTTTCAGCATCTGATAAAACGATATCATAGTCTCTTTTAATCTACATACCATTTATTTTAATAGATTTTCTGGTATGTAACCATGTCATTATTCATAGATAATATCCATTTGAACATTGCTTATTTGTTTATTTATTTTTAAAGAAATGTGTGTCTGTGTGTGTGTGTGTGTGTGTGTGTGTGTGTGTTTCAGCCTCCAAGACCTCAGAAGGACATGTGGTCCTGCTGTGTCACCCAGGCTGGAGTGCAGTAGCCCCAGCATAGCTCACTGCAGCCTAGACCTCCTGGGCTCAAGCGATCCTCTCACCTTAGCCTCCTGAATAGGTGGAACTATAGGTTGTGCCCTCACACTCGGTTTCTATCTCTAAATTCCAAATATTTGGAATTTTCCTGTCAATATTCATAGGGAGATTTGTCTATATACTTTTCCTTCTCTGTATTATCTTTTTACGTTATGTGATGCTGGCTCTGTACAAATAATTGTGAAGCTCTTTATTTTTCTCTTTCGTTTACATTGTATCAGAATTGTGTGTTGATAGTTTGAAATAATTTAATATGATTCTGTCTGCATATATCAAAGTTGCCAATGGATTTAGTATGTCTCTCCTTTTTTTGTAGAATGCTTTTATAATTTACATGTTCCTGAAAAATCATCAATTTATCCCAAGTGTCCAAGTTATTAGCAAGAAGTTAAATGAAGAATTCTCCTGACAATCTGCCTCCTTCGGAGAACTTTCCTCTTCGTTACTTCATTCTTTGGTCCTTTCCCCTTCATCCTGTGTGATTTTCCTGAACCTGGACTCTGAACCACTGAATTTTGTTTTCTGTGTGCCAAGTATTACATTTCACGCCTCTAATTCAATTTCATTTTTTCATTCTCATCATTTTCTCCTTAATTATTTCTGCTAGATTTTTCTCGCTTTGTTTTTATTCTGTCCTCTTAGCGCTGCTTATTATAATTTTATCAGAAAGTTTAATTTTCTTATAAGTGGGGAGCTGCTAATCTACCATCTTTTTTGTTTCATACAATTAATTAAAATACTTTTGTCAATAATTTTTATGCTATGTGTTTTTCTACTTTATTGCTTGCCAAAAAGCTGTTGGCAGAGGGAGCTGGAGCATCTCCACTGGGACTCTCAATCTCTCCACGAGCTACTGCTGAACGAGCGAACCATGTCCAGCAGGGGGCACAATTGGACAACAATTGGCTCCCGGACTCCGCCAGCGCGGGATCCACCGTGAGAAATGAAGTTAAGAGGAAACACGTGGTTAGAGGAGTTGTGTTTTTCTTGAGACAGGTGGTCTCACTATATTGCCAAGGCTGGTCTTAAATTCCTAGGCTCAAATGATCCTGCTGCCTCGGCCTCCCAAAGTACTGGGATTACAAGCTTGAGCCACAGCACCCAGTCTGGCTAGAGGAATACATATACACATATTTTGAGACAAGGTCTCGCTCTGTGGCCCAGGCTGGAGTGCAGTGGCACGATCTCGGCTCATTGCAACCTCTGCCTCCCAGGTTCAAGCGATTTCAGATAAAGGAATTTTAATTTAATGGCTCAGTGCATCTATTTTCCCAGGAGTTAACACAATCAAGTCTCTACAAGAGAAGGGCAGTTATAGTAAATCAGTAGGCCTGGGGTAAACAATGGGGGTGGGTTTACCCTGCAATGGTATGGCGGCTCACACCTGTAATCCCAGGGCTTTAAGAGGCTGAGGTGGAGGATTACTTGAGCCCAGGAGTTTGAGACCCACATGGGTAAAACAGTGAAACCCCACTTCTACAAAAAATAAAAAGAAAACATTAGCTGGGCATGGTGGCACATACCAGTGGTCCTTATTACTCAAGAGGCTGAGTGGGGAGGATGGCTTGAACCTAGGAGTGAGAGGCTACAGTGAGCTATGATCGTGCCATCGCCCTCCAGCCTGGGGAACAGAGCAAGACCTCGTCTCAAATGACAACAACAACAAAAAGATAAACAATGGGGTAAGATGACAAAGCTTTGTCAGTATCCTTGTTTTGGCCTCAGCACAGGGGAGACCATCGCACTTGGCGGGGAATGCAGCATAGTTAAGAGGGGCAGCTCCTGCTCCGTCGGGCTGATTGCTGTCACGTGGGCATGCAAGATAGTTACGTCAAGAGAAGTTAGGCATTCAGATTACTGGGAGAGAGCTCCAAATTTTAAACTGTGACCCATGAATTAAAAATATTTTTTAAATGGCTGGGCACTGTGGTGGCTCACACCTGTAATCCCAGCACTTGCGGAAGCTCAGGCAGGAGGATCGCTTGAGTCCAGGCTTTAGTGAGGTGTGATAATGCCACTGCACTGCAGCCTGGGCAACAGAGCGAGATTGTTTCTTAAAAAAAAAAAATTAAAACACTGTGTATACATTGAATACAACTATGAACTAGAGTTTTATTGGTAAATGGCACTGGAGTTACTGTATTTACGTTGCATGGACTTCCAGTGATGCTGAGTAGTGAAAATTAAACACTTTTTCCCTAAGGTCGACAAAAACAAGGATGTCTATTATTACCGCCTTCATGCAACACTGTAATAAAACTACTAGAAGGTGCAATGAAGCAGGAAGAATAAGAGGCACAGTGACTGGGAAGGAAGAAATAAAACACCATGGTTTTCGATGACAAGGTAACATACCTCGAAAATCCAAACTATCCTCTAATTTGATATTACTATGAGAATTTAGCAGAGCAACTGCATCCAAAGTCAGCACACAGAAATCATTTCTATATGTCTGGTAGCAACTATCAGAAAATTTAAGATACAGTATCTTTAGTGGTTCCAAGACCTCTACATTAAAAGCTAGAGAATGTTGTTGAGAGGAATTAAAGTCCCAAATAATGGTGAGCTATACCATCCTGATGAATTAGGACATTTGATAATCTTTTTAAATTTTTATTTTATTTTTTGAAATGAAGCCTCACTCTGTCGCCAGGCTGGAGTGCAGGGGCATGATTTCGGCTGACTGCAACCTCCACATCCCAGGTTCAAGCGATTATCCTGCCTCAGCCTCCAGGTGTAGCTAGGGCTCCAGGCATGTGCCACCACGCCTGGCTAATTTTTGTATTTTTAGTAGAGGCAGGGTTTCACCATGTTGGTCAGGCTGGTCTCAAACTCCTGACCTCAAGGGATCCACCCACCTCGGCCTCCAAAGTGCTGGAATTATAGGCATGAGCCACGGCGCCTGGCCAGAACATTTGATAATTTAAAGAAATCAATTCTTCCCCAAATCAGGAGCCCAGGTGCTGAGGCCTGGGAGTGCTCAGGGCTTTTCCTTCCTGGGCCCATCTTGTTATTGGGGGTCCTGGTTACCCTAGAAAGGGGGCTGTCTCCTGTTCCGAGTCATGAAGCCAATATGTGAAACTGACAGTGAGTATGAAGCAGTGCAGGCTTCATTCAACAGCTACGGGATTGGGGAAATGGGAGCTGGGCTTACAAACCAGCTTCTTAGCTGCTCAGAACTGGGAAGTTACAGATATAGGGTATCTTTGATGAAGGGGCTGGACGTTAAGAGCAAGGGGAGGAATATTCGTGTTTTGTCTTGGGAAGGGATGAAGATTTTCTTGGAATCAAGGAGCCACCTCTTTTTTGGTCTCTTTAGGTCTTTGTCATGGTGACGGTCAACTGTCACGGCACCAGTGGGCATGCCATTTAGCATAAAACCGGAACATAATGAAGCTAGAGTTTCTTCAGAGGTCGAGTAATTTGCTTAAGAAAGAACCTCAGACCACAGACATCCTGTTTCCTAAAAATAAGCAGAGTTAAAGCTGAGTAAAGATTTGGCTATGGGCTAGGCACGGTGGCTCACACCTAAAATCCCAGCATTTTGGGAGGCCAAGGTGGGAGGATTGCTTGAGGCCAGGAGTTTGGACCAGCCTGGGCAACATGGCAAGACCCCATCTGTACAAAAAATTTTAATAAATTAGCCAAGCGTGGTGGCATGCCCCTGTGGTCCCAGCTGCTTGGGAAGCCGAGGTGGAAGAATCACTTGGGCCCAGGAGGTCGAGGTTATAGTGAGCTGTGTTTGCACCATTGCACTCCAGCCTAGGCAACAGAGTGAGACCCTGTCTCAAAACAAAAACAACAAAACAAAAGAAATTTAGCTGTGTCACATAGGCATTGCCTTGTGCAACAAAAGCAAGATGGGAGTTCAGCTAAGTCACATAGGCACTGCAATGGTAACAGTCTTGTTTTGGCAGGGTATGAAGAGCTGTTTGCCGTCAGCCACACAGACCAGACATTCTTCATTTCTGTTAGTGTCTTTGATTTCTAGCACTTCCTTTTTTTTTTTGGAGACAGGGTCTTGCTCTGTCTCCCAGGCTGGAGTGCATTAGCTTGATCTTGGCTCACTGCAACCTCCACCTCCTGGATTCAAGTGATTCTCATGCCTCAGCCTCCTGAGTAGCTGGGATTACAGGTGCCTGCCACTACGCTCAGCTGATTTTTATATTTTTAATACAGATGGGGTTTCACTGTGTTGGCCCAGCTGGTCTCGAATTTGTGAGCTCAAGCAATCTGCCCCTCTTCGCCTCCCAAAGTACTGGGATTACATGAGCCACCGCTTCTGGTTGCCTTGCAATTATTTTATTGAACTCCAGGTGTGATGCATGGAGGAAAAGGAGAGGGGAACAGGCCTTTACTATAAGGTTTTATGCTAACTTGGTGAGGAGTTGGACTGTTTGTTATTTTCTGGGGCTGTAGGCGCCGGACGTTAGATTCCTCTAGTGTCTTCTTGTTTCCTCTGTTGACTTTGGACGTCCCTAAGAATTATTCCTCAGATAAAATCTGCATCGCGCATCCCTTTCCATCTGTAATCCACTGTTATTTTATTAGAACCTCGCTGGTGTGTGCAAAGGAAAGAATTCTGTAAACTTATGTATTTGTTTCCCATGGCATCAATAAATTACTACATAGTTAGTGATTTCAAACCACAGAAACGTGGCCAGGCGTCGTGGCTCATGCCTGTAATTAAACAACACAAATGTGGCCGGGTGTGGTGGCTCACTTTGGGAGCGAATCATTTGAGGTTAGGAGTTCAAGACCGGCCTGACCAACATGGTGAAACCCCGCTTCTACTAAAAATACAAAAATTAGCCAGGCGTGGTGGCACGCACCTGTAGTCCCAGTTACTTGAGAGGCAGAGGCAAGAGAATCACTTGAACCTGGGAGGTGGAGGTTGCAGTGAGCCGAGATCGCATGACTGCACTCTAGCCTGGGCAACAGAGTGAGACTCCGTCTCAAGAAAAACAACCAACCAAGCAAACAAAACCCCACAAATGTATTTCATTCTGGAGGTCAAAAGTGCCAAATCAGTTTTGCTGGGCTACTATTGAGGGGTCGGGAGGACTGCTTCCTTCTGGAGCCTTTAGGGGAGAATTCTTTTCTCTTTTTTTCTTTTCTTTTTTTTTGCGATGGAGTTTTGCTCTCGTTACCCAGGCTGGAGTGCAATGGCGCGATCTCGGCTCACTGCAACCTCTGCCTCCTGGGTTCAAGCAATTCTCCTGCCTCAGCCTCCTGAGTAGCTGAGACTACAGGCGCGTGCCACCACGCCCAGCTGATTTTTGTATTTATTTAGTAGAGGCGGGGTTTCACCATGTTGACCAGGATGGTCTCAATCTCTTGACCTCGTGATCCACCCGCCTAGGCCTCCCGAAGTGCTGGGATTATAGGTGTGAGCCACCGTGCCCGGCCAGGGGAGAATCATTCATCTTGCCCTTTTCAGCTTCTGGAGGCCTCGTGTACTCCTTGGCTGTGGCCCCTTCCTCCATCATTCTGATCTTTGCTTCCATGATCATTTAGTCTTCTCCTCTCTTGCATCAAATCTCCCTCTACCTGTCTTTTAGGGACCCCTGCAGTTACATTTAAGTTCCACTTAGGTAATTCGAATTGATCTCCCCATCTTGAGATCCTTAATTACACCATCAAAGTCTCTTTTGCCACGGAAGGTCACATTCACAGGTTCTAGGAACGAGGGTCTGTATAGCTGTGCAATTCATTATTAAATATGCTGTGATTAAATATCAGTCTTTTAGGGGACCTGTGTCTCTGGGTTATAGCCTTCACAAGTGATTCTCAGCTTCTCTCCATTCGTTTCAGGTGAGACAGGAAGTCTAGAGTGTGCTGTGCTGGATCCAGGAGAAAAATGCTTTTGTTTTTGAGAATGAGGTGATTCCAGGGCAGGGTCTTAGGCAGGGTCTCCTCCAGCCTAGAGATGCTTCTGGCCTCTCCGCCGTTGACTGGGGCAGCAGCCAGAGGGTGGGAGGGAGAGTGGGGTTGGTTGCACTTGAGTTTCATTCATCTGGACAGAGCCTAGGGGGTGTGCAGAAGAAGAGTGTGACCACGAACCCTGTACCTTCCCCTCTACCTGGTGCATAATCTGACTCTGATCCTCAGGTCTAGGAAACCCCAAATTCAAGTTCTCCACCTTCCAAATTCCTGAAGGGCATGCGTGACTTTGGTGCTCTGGTTCCCTCTCTTGGTTCCTGCCATCTCTTACAGTTTTGACTGAAAATTCTTCTCTCTCGTCAGCACTTCCATAGTTTTAAGAAGATTTGCATTAATTATCTTCCCTGTAGTTTTAGTTATTTTCAGTGGGAAAGTGAGTCTGATATCCAGATCATAGAAGCCCTGGAGATGGTCTCTGTCCCTTTTTCACTTAAACTCATGCCCCGGCCAGGCTCACACCCATAATCCCAGCACTTTGGGAGGCTGAGGCAGGAGGATCACTGGAGTCTAGGAGTTCAAGACTAGCCTGGGTCACATAGTGGAACCTTCAACTTTACTTAAAAAAAAATTAGCCAGGCATGGTGCTGTGCACTTGTAGTCCCAGCTACTCAAGGGCTGAGGTGAATCTCACTTGAGTCTGGAAAGCTGAGGCCGTAGTGAGCTGTGACTGCACCACGCACTCCAGCCTGGGTGACAGCTAGACCCTGTCTTAAATACATACGTACGTACGTACGTACATACACACACAAGTACGTACGTACATACATACATACGTAGGTGCATACGTACATACTCTCATGCCCTTGGTGATGTCACTCAGGCTCGCAGCTACAGACACTCTTTGAACATGAATGACTCCACTTTTCTCTCCAGCCAGAACTTTTTCCTGAATTCCAGACCCACAGATCTAACCCTTTCCTTTTCCCTCCACTTATATGTCTAATAAGCTCATCTAACCCAACTCGCCCCAAGCTGAGCTCCCAATTCTTCTCTTCAAGTCTTTTCCTCCTCTGGCAATGGCAGCATCAAGCCTGCAACTCTCGGGTGGAAAACACTGGCATTATCTGTGGCCCTTTTCCCTCTCTTCCCACGTGTGTCTGATCTGTTGACAAACACTCTTGATTCCCCCTCTTCTCACCACCTCCACTGTGTCCTTGCAGACCTCAGCACCCTCCTCTCACATCCCAAGCATTGTAACAGCTCAGCAGAGTCTAGTCTCAGGAAAGCAAGCAGAGTGATCAGGTAAAAACAAACAAAATCCTGCCCCTTCTCTGTTCAACCCCTGTCATCACAATTTGCTCAGTGTGATGGTTAATTTTAAGTCTCCACTTGACAGGGCCACAGAGTGCCCTGGCATTTGCTCAAATACTATTCTGATCGTTCCTGTGAGGGTGTTTTGGGATGTTTAAATCAGTAGACTTGGCTGGGTGTGGTAGCTTACGCCTGTGATGCACTTTGGGAGGCTGAGGCGGGCAGATCACGAGGTCAAGAGATCGAGACCATCCTGGCTAACACTGTGAAACCTCATCTCTACTAAAAATACAAAACATTAGCTGGGCATGGTGACATGCGCCTATAGTCCCAGTTACTCGGGAGGCTGAGGCAGGAGAATCGCTTGAACCCGGGAGGCAGAAGTTGCGGTGAGCTGAGATCGCACCATTGCACTCCAGCCTGGGCAACAAGAGTGAAATGCCATCTCAAAAAAAAATTTTTTTTTAATAGACCAATCAGTAGACTTTGAGTAAAGCAGATTGTCCTCGTCAGGATGGGTGAGCCTTGACCAATCAGTTGAAGGCCTGGCTACAGCAAAGAGGCTGGCTCTCCCATGAGTAAGGGGAACTCCTTTTGCCTGAGCACCTGCAAGCCTGGACCTGAGTTTTCTCCTGCCTTTGGACTTGAGCTGTAACTTTGGCTCTTCCTGGATCTCCAGCCTGGAAGCTCGTGGACTGGAGCTACACTGTCAGCATTCCCAGGTCTCCAGCTTGCTGACTGAGGATCTTGGGACTTGTCTGCTTCCATAATTGTGTGAGCCAGTTTCTTATAATAAATACACCCACACCCACACCCACTCATCCCCCACAACAGCACACACACGCCTCACTGGTTCTGTTTCTCTGGAGAACCCTGGCAGATACAGTCAGCAGAAGTCAAGTTTTTGTTTTCGCTTTGAAAGCGGGTACTGTTTATTAACTGACCAGATTAGAAGAATAATCGTGGTAGACTCCTTAGTTTATTCTTCTAAGAGGCCTGTTGGTCTGGTCCTCCCTGTTGCCAGCATCTCCACCTTCTACAAAACGGGCTGTCTCTTTCCTCATTCTTCCTTGTGGAGAGGATAATTTGAAGGGCCACAGGAAGTTATTTGCATCTTCAAAGCATTTTCCAGCAGTACAGATCTCATGAATCAGATCCTCCATGCAGATGATGCTATATTTACATATTTATCAAACATTCAAAGCCTTATCTGCCAAAGCAATTTGCTTCTTATTGATTTTGTCGTAACCACACTTGTAGATTAGTTCATTTACTGACTTCAGGTTTGGGTGCCCCCATGTGTTATGTGGTTCTGCACTCCTCAGGGCATGTTAATTGATCCTTAGTTGAGCTTCGCAAAGGTTCTATTGGAGATTTGACGAAGCAGAAGAAGCTGCACCACCTTTTGGACCTTTGGGCTCACACCACTGACACCTCTGATCTTGAAGGCAAAGGCCAATTTGGGTTCTGCAGGTGCGTAGAACCTGCCAGCTTTTCTTGCCATCCTCGCATTCAAATTTCAGTTCTGTGCATCTGCCTATATTCCCTGTGATAGTGCTTTGCTTTTTCTGAGATAAGCTTCCTCTTTGTCTTTTGAAGCATCTTTTGGGCAAACTTCCTTCTCAGGTGCATGATCTTGAGCTCTGTGAAATTCCTTCACTTTTTACTTAAGGGTTTCTGGCCCAGCAGGAACCTTCTTCTTCTTCCTTTCTTTGACACCCTCCTGGGTGTAGCTGGACAAGAGAAAAGTGAAGTTCTTTTGACAGCTCCCAAATCTCTTCATGATCAGACCCAGAACACCTCCCAGACCTTCCCTCCTCCCACTTTCTCCACTGATCACTCCTGCATGCTGTCATATGGCTATTTTCCAAGCACACTACGTGTGTTTCTACCTTGAGACTTTTTAATGTACCATTCCCTTGGAATGGACCCGCTTTTGCCCAGATACCAGAGGACTCATCCCGACACGCCCTTCGCGTCTTTACTCAAATGTCATCTCTTCCAAGTGCCCCTCCAAGCCATGTTGTAAAAAATTTTATCAGGCCCAATGATTCCTCTTCTGTGTTCCTGTTTTTTTTTATTTTTTTCTTGGAATATATCATTCTTCAGCAGACTGTGTATTTTAATTTCATATTAAATGTCTGTCTTCCCACTAGGATTTTTCTTTTCTTTTCTTTTTTTTCTTTTTTACTGCTCTTCGTGGAGCAGGAGTACCTTGGGCAGCGTGACCAGAGGAGTTTATCCTTTTTTGTATCTCCAGCTCCTAAAACAGGGGGCCTGGTGCACCACAGGGGCCCATGAAGCATCATTGAATGGGTGAATTCTCAGGGCCAGGCGCTGTCCTAAGCACTTTACACAGGAGAACTCACTGAATCCCCACACAGCAGTTCTAGTACGGTCTGTATTTTTCAGCTGAGCTAACTGAGGCACAGAGAAGGTAGGTAACTTTTGTAAAGTTCAACAGCCGGTAGGTGAGGGTCTGGGTTCACACTTGGCATTCCATGTCCTTAACTTCTAAATTTCAAATGCCTGGCTCACATGCCTCACCTGGCTTTGAGCACCAGGGCTGGAGTCTGACACCGCCTGGGACAAGGACAATGATGAGATCAGGGAGCCAAATCCAAGGGGTGGTGGGACCCACACCTCTCTTGACTACTAAGGACCTGGTCATGTCTACCTGACGTGTTTGTCCCTGAGAACTTGGCTTCCTTCTGGAAAGAGGAAAGTCTTCCCCACCTGAAGCCCCCAGCCTGTGCTTCCCTTACCACAATGCCTACCATGTCATAAAGAATTTATTCTCCCATCTCTCTGAGGGTCCAGAGGCCCTGACTCCCAGCGAGCTGGCCAGGTAGTGTTCTCTTTCCTGTGTAGACAATGGGGCATAGGAAAGTGCTCCAGCTATGGGACCTGGTGACCTCAGGAGTCTAGACTTCCAAGTCTGGACAAGCCCCTCTGGGAACCTCAATATCTTCACCTGTGGTGTCCAGTGGGGGTGGGAGGAGGATGGTTTTCCAGCCCCCGCCTCACCTGACAGCACGTGGTGCTCAAGTTCCCCTTCTGGGAATGACCACAGCTTTCACTCACCCACCGGCTTCCTGTTGGGGCTTTCTCAGCCCCACCCCACATTTGGACATTTGGGGCGTTTCCTTCCCTGACAGAGGAGGCTGGGACCCAGCTGGGGCCCTGGCGGAGGCAGACATGCTGCCCCTGCTGCTGCTGCCTCTGCTGTGGGGGGGTGAGTGAGCTGAGGGAGGAGGAACAGGCACGGGGGTGGGAAGGGGGCTGGAGCCGAAGCTGAGCCTCTG
>CAUYLG010009397.1:0-79675 GCA_963573385.1 Cacajao melanocephalus
GTCATCTCATATAAATTCATTCTTGAATCTGAACAAGAATGTTCATGTCACTGTCCATATATGAGAAGGTCTGCTTTTTGACCCTCTTTGTGTTCCACTGGACTGTTTGTCTATCCTTCTACCAATACCACACTGTTCTAATACCACACTGTTTCTTGTGGCAGTAACTACTATTAGAGTTTAGTAAATCTAGATGTTAGGCAAGGCAAGTCTTCCTACTTTGCTCTTTTTTTCTTTTTAAGATTCTCTGGGACAGTCTTTTTAACATTTATTTCCATATAAATTTTAGAATCTGCTTGCCAATTTCTACTAAAACCAACAAAAGAAAATAAAGAGTTCTCTAGTATTTTTTTTCATTTCTTTCTTCAAGTATAATTTACATATAGTAAAATTCCTCTTTTACTATACAGTCCTGCAAGGATTTTGATTCGGATTGTATTGAATCTGTAAATCAAGTTGGGGAGAATTGATGTATTTCCAACACTGAGATTTCCTCCTGTGAATGTGTTATATGTTCATCCCTAGAACTGTTTAGGTCTTTAATTTCTTTGTAGAGATGTTGCACGTCCTTCACTGGATTTTTTATTTTTGTAATTTTTATTTTTTGAATCAGAGTCACTATCATTCAGGCTGAAGTGCAGCGGTGCAATCTTGGCTCACTATAACCTCTGCCTCCTGGGTTCAAGAGGTTCTCCTGCCTCAGGCTTCCGAGTAGCTGGGACTACAGGCATGCACCACCATGCCCAGCTAATTTTTGTATTTTTAGTTGAGACAGGGTTTTGCCGTGTTGGCCAGGCTGATCTCAAACTCTTGGTCTCAAATGATCCACCCATCTCGGCCTCTCAAAATGGTGGGATTACAGGCGTGAACCACAGTGCCTGGCCTCTTCATTGGATTTATTACTAGGTCTTCAATGACATAATACTATTATTTGAAAATTTCATTGTTATGTTACTGATGTATAGAAATACAGTGATCTTTATATCTTGATCTCATTTCTAGCAGTTGTTCTCAACTCGTATTAATTTATCTGTAGAATCTTTGATTTCTGTAGTTTTGTTATTTCTGAATAATGACGGCTTTATTTACTCATTTCCAATACACTGATGATTTCTTTATCTGCATATTTATCTTGGTTTGGCCTCAAGTGCAATAGAAATGATGACAGTAAACATTCCTTATCTCATTCCCGTGATCAGAGCAAAGCCTTTCATTTTACTATGAAGAAATATGTTTGTGGCAAGTCCTTTGTAGGTAACATTTGTCTTAGCCTGTTTTCTGTTGCTTATAACAGAGTACCTGAAACTGGGTGATTTATAAAGAAAGAAATTTATTTCATACAGTTATGGAGGCTGGAAGGTCTAAGATTGTGGGGCCATAGATGTTGAAAACCATCTTGCTGCTGGGGACTCTGCAGAGTCCAGAGGCCATGCACAGCATCCCATGGTGAGGAGCCTGAGTGTGCTAGCGCAGGTCTCTCTCCCTTTTTCTATAAAGCCACCAGTCCTACTCCCATGGTAAGTCATTAATTAATTAGTCCATTAATCCATGAGTGGATTAATCCATTCATGAAGGCAGAGCCCTCATGACTCAATCACCTCTTAAAGCCTACCTCTCAATACTGTCACACTGGGGATTAGATTACACTTCAACATCATTTTTGCAGGGGACAAATATTCAAACCATGACAACCTTAGTCAGATTAATTAAGAAAGTTTCCTGGTAGTGTATTTCTTTATTTCTAAAGATAAGGTTTCCTTTAAAAGTTGTCTTTTTGATAATGATTTCTAACTTAATTTCATTTTAATCAGAGAGCATGGTTCATATAATTTTTAATCCTTTAAAATTTGTTGAGATTTGCTTTATGGCTCAGGATACGGTCATTTTTTTTTTTTTGAGACAGAGTCTCATTCTGTGGCCCATACTGGAGTGCAGTGGTGAGATCTCGGCTCACTGCACTCTGCCTACCAGGTTCAAGCAATTCTCCTGTCTCAGCCTCTCAAGTAGCTGGGATTACAGGCATGCGCCACCACACCTGGCTAATTTTTGTATTTTTAGTAGAGATAGGGTTTCACCATGTTGGTCAGGCTTGTCTTGAACTCTGCACCTCAAGTGATCCACCTGCCTTGGCTTCCCAAAGTGTTGGGATTACAGGCGTGAGCCACTGTGCCCAGCCAAGGATGTGGTTAATTTTTATATGTATCTTTGTGTACTTGAAAATAAAGCATATTCTCTCATCAGTGGAGGCTGTACTTTATATATTGCTCATTATGCCTACTTTGTTGTGAAGTTTAATTGTCTGTGTCTGTACTTTTTGAGTGTTTATTTACATTATAACTTACTAAGAGAGGTGAGTTAATATCCCCCACTAAGCTTCTGAATTCCTTTGTGTCCCTTTGAGGTTCTGTTTATTTTTGTTTTATATGTTTTGAGACTATTCTATTAGATGTAAATAAATTTAAAGTTCTTACATCTTTTTCTTTTTACTTTTTTTTTTTGGACTCTAGGGTCTCACTTTCTCATTTTGTCACTCAGGTTGAAGTGCAGTGACATAATCATAGCTCACCGAAGCCTTGAACTCCTGGGCTGATCCTCCTGCTGTAGCCTCCGCAGTAGCTAAGGATACAGGCATGTGCCACTGTGCCTAGCTATTTAAAAAAATTTTTTTGTGGAGATGGGGTTCCACTGTGTTCTTCGGGCTGGTCATGAACTCCTGGCTTCAAGTGAAGCTAGGAGTGGGATTACAGACATGAGCCACTGCACCAAGCCTCTTATGTCTTTCTTATGAATTAAAACTTATATCATTATTCAGTGACCTGCCTTATCTTTAACAATGCGTTTTGTCCCACCACTAAAAAAGTATATAAAATTCATATATTATAAAATTCACCCTTTTAGAGTGTACAGTCTTTTCATTGATTTTTAGTATATCCATAGAGTTGTACAACCATCATCACTACCATATTCTAGAACATTTTCATCACGCCAGTAATAAACCACATGCCCATTAATAGTCACTCCACATTCTTTTCATCTCCCATCTCTGGCAACTACTAATGATACTTTTGAAAAATGGATTTGCCTATGTGGACATTTCATATAAATAGAATCTTACAATATGTTGTCCTGTCTGGTATCTTTTACTTAAAATAATGTTTTCAAGGTTTATCCATATTGCAGAATATATCAGTACTTCATCCACCCCCCCTTTTTTATGAGATGGAGTCTTGCTTTATGGCCAATGCTGGAGTGCAGTGGCACGATCTTGGCTCACTGCAACCTCTGCCTCCTGAGTTGGAGTGATTCTCCTGCCTTAGCTTCCTGAGTAGCTGGGATTATAGGTGCCTGTCACCATACCCAGCTAATATTTTTGTATTTTTAATAGAGACAGGGTTTTGCCCTGTTGACCAGGCTGGTCTCAAAACTGACCTCAGGGGATCCTCCCGCCTTGGGCTCCTAAAGTGCTAGAAGTTTTCTTCTATTCTTAGTTTGTTGTGTTTTTATTATGAAAGGATATTTGATTTTCCCAAATGCTACTTCTATATCTGTTGAGTTGATCATGTGGTTTTCCAAGCTCCCCCCTTTTTTTCTGTTACAGATAAAGTAACATCACCTTTATTGTGGTTAGAAATTGTCATCTACTTATATTTAAACCTTTTTTATATCTTTATGTTTTACACATATTCCCTGCAAACAGCATATAATTTATTTAAAAAACGTGAATTTGCCAGTCTTTGCCTTTTAAGTGGTATGTTAGTATGTTTATAGTTATTGCAATTAACTGATATGTTTGGATCCATACCAGCCATCTTTTTTTTTTTTTGCTATTTGTGCTACTTGTTCTGTGTTTTTTGCCTTCTTTTGGATTGATCAGTTGTATTTTCCTAATTTCAATTCTTCCCCTAGTTTTTCAGTGTTGGAAAGTATACTTTCAGATTTTGTGTACTTGAAAATGTCTTTCTTGAACCTTTTTTCTTGAAAGCTTTTTTTTTATACTAGGTATATAATTTCGTTGGTGGTTTTGATTTCTTTTCAGTACATTAAAATTATTTTGCAGTCTTCTGCCTCCTTTGTTGCTTGAAGTCAGGCGTCATTCTTATTTTTCTTCAAGGAAATGTCTCTTTTCTGTCTAGTTGAGTGTTGTTTACTTTTTTGGTGCACTTAAGAAGTTGTTTTTATGTTCCATCCAAGAATTTTTGTCATTTTTCAAGAGGAGCGTAGACCCAGATACCCAGCCTACTTTATTACTGAAAATGAGATTTAAAAGAAAGTCAGCCTCTTAAATGATAGAGGAAATATGCAATAGATAAATTTATTTTTGGCTGAGCTATGAGTTGTTGAGAGCTACGAGTTGCCTGTAAAGCATGTTAATATTTTACTTAATACAGTTGTATTTCTCTCTCTCCTTAGGGTTATAAAGTTTGAGTCGTAAACTGTTGCTTTAATTGCTAGGCTAAAGTAATACGATAAAGTGATTCAAGATGATACAGCAAATTTTCAAAAAGGGTAGAAGTTCTCATAAGTAGTTCTTGATCTTTTTTTCTCCAATTATCCATTGTTAGGAATTGCATGGGTTGCTGTTTGCAAAGACATGAAATACTGGCCATTTACATGTGAAGTCTGGAAGTGGTCCTTCCCCTACCGCTGTGGTGGCTCCTTGATGTTGTCTAGGACTGAAGTTCTTTATTTGACCACAGAATGTTTTTTCCCTCATTGTTGCCTAGAAAGTTTCTTCTCTTAAACTTAAGAACTAGTTGATAAATTTAAAAGTCCTTTTGTGAATGTAGTACCACACTTTAAAATTGTTGACAGTTTATTTTCTCTGTCTTTTAGTTCATCTTGTTGATATCTGGAACATGATTGAAGCCTTCCGAGACAATGGCCTTAATACACTGGACCATGCCACTGAGATCAGCGTGTCCCGCCTGGAAACTGTCATTTCCTCCATCTACTATCAGTTGAACAAGCGCCTTCCTTCTACTCACCAAATTAGTGTGGAACAATCTATCAGCCTCCTCCTCAACTTTATGATTGCTGCATATGACAGGCTAGTACCTTCCCTTACATGCTTACTTCATTTTAAGAACACCTGTCTCTGAATCATTCTTCTTCCATACTGCCTTGCTAAGGGCTGGCAACTTAGAATCACAGTTAAAAGGGATATTATTCAGTGCAAGCCCTTCTAGAAACTGGTTCATACTGACTTACTGTCCTAGAGTGTGGCATATATTAAACGCTGGAATATTATGGAGAATCACAACATTTGAGATGTATGGTTCGGGAAAATTATAGACACCTTAATACAGCTGTTCTCTAGCTCATGAAAAAAGCTAAGTTTTGAATTTGATTATGGGGCTTTCTATTTAACTTTTAAGGCTCCTCTTTCTTTTTTTTCTATGCCTAGTTTGTTCAGAAGGCTAATCTTTATTTACTCTGCAATATCAAATGTTGGATTATAATATTCTCTCTCTCTCTTTTTTTTGAGGTGGAGTTTCGCTCTTGTTGCCCAGGCTGGAGTGCAACGGCGCGATCTCGGCTCACCACAGCCTCCGCCTCCCGGGTTCAAGTGATTCTGCTACCTCAGCCTCCTGAGTAGCTGAGATTACAGGCACACGCCATCATACCTGGCTAATTTTGTATTTTTAGTAGAGATGGGATTTCTCCATGTTGGTCAGGCTGCTCTCAAACTCCTGACCTCAGGTGATCTACCCGCTCAGGCTCCCAAAGTGCTGGGATTATAGGCATGAGCCACGTGCCCAGCCAAACTGATTTTCTCTTTATGTCTAGGAACCTATTTTAAATTTTTTCAAGGCAGAACATAGTTTAGTAGATCTTAAAACAAAAGAAGAAAGCTATTTAAATGTACTCCAATTAAAAGGGAAATGATTTGCTGCACTTACATTCATAGAGAAGTAAGTTGGTATTGTAAAGAATAAAACAAAAAAATTGTAAAGCACAGATTTGATTGTGGAAGTACAGAGGTTAAATGGTGATGTTCTATGAACCAAGAGTTCTAGTTTCTGATACTTGCTCTCCTCTTGTCCATCTGATTTGAATGGATTAATTGTCTCTGCTGCATTTTTTGCTGTCTGTAGACTTTCTTTGGGTACATATATTTGTAAAATGCTTTTAGTTGTATCTTATAATAGTAAGGAGTCTGTGAATTAGTGGTAAAACCATGGAAATGTCAAAGTCAAGTCATAATTTAAGCACTCACTAAATTCACAACATTTTTATAAGCCATTATCAAATTAGACCTTGTATCCATTTAATAGAAAATTATTTAAAGAAATTTGAATTTTTTTTTTTTTCAGATAGGTTCTTGCTGTGTTTCCCAGGCTGGTCTCAAACTCCTGGGCTCAAACAATCTTCCCTTCCAGCCTCTCTAGTAGCTGGCATTACAGGTGTGTGCCACTGTGCCCGGCAGAAATCTGAATTTTAAAAATAAGAGTGTATAAGTGACTTAAGTCCCAGGATTCTAATGCCATTTTTTAGTAATTTAAGTTAGTGACTCTATAGGTTAATTTTTTCCTGCCCAAGAACTGGCTTTTTGTTTCAAAACCCTCAGTAAAAATTGTTATTCTGTGGTAAGTAAGCAGCACCTTATCATGACACTGACTCATTCAGTAAATCAATTCAAGGATCACACAACACAGACTAACTCAAGAAACAATATTTTTTAAAGTCAGAAATAAAAACTGTCTTACTGTCTACAAATGGTCAAGCAGAGATGAAAACCTTGGATTCCATAATCATGTTAAATAAGTTAAATACTGTGGTGTCTTAGTCCACTTGGCTGCTCTAACAAAATGCCATAAACTGGGCACTCTATAAACAACACACATTTATTTCTTGCAGTTCTGGAGGCTGGGAAGTTCAGGATCAAGGCAGATTCTGTGTGTGGGGGAGGGCCTGCTTTCTGGCTCCCAGACCTTACCTTTTGTGGTATCCTCACATAACAAAGGGGGCAAAGGAGTTCTCTGGAACCTCTTTTATAAGGGTGTTAATTTCATTCATGAGGACTCATGATCGACTCATCTTCAGAAGGTCCCACCTTCTAATACTGTACCTTGGGGGTTAGGATTTCAACATATAAATTCTGGGGGAGCACAGACATTCCGGTTATAGCATATGGCTAAAGAAGGAAGGGGAAGAAAGAGGGCAGAGACAGTAAAAGGGAGAATGGGAAGACCAAACTTAGAAGCAAAAGGTACAAGGATATCCTGGTTCATATTCAGAGAAGACTAGACACATACAGAGAGACTATGAGAATAAGTGGACAGTGAATCAGATGAAGGCAGATGAGTAGAAACACACATAGAAAATAACTAGTGAAAAAAAAAGTGAGTTAAGAATAGTAAGGGATATAGTATGTTATTAGTGAGTTGGGTAATTTTTGCTTTGATTTGTTTAAAACGTTTACTGTGATATCAGAATAAATGATCACATCTTTACTAACCTTGAAACCTTTATATGACAAGAGCTTATTTGGCTATCTAGAAATTTAAAATTGACCTTCTTGTGTTGGAAAAAAAGAAAGAATCTGATTATCAGAATTTCATTTTTGAAAACCAGGGCATTTTATTGTTAAATACTTTAAATGTTAGTCTTTTTATTGATTGGCCACTTTATTACTTAGGCTGGAGAGTTCCTTTCATACATAGACTACCTAGTTATTTATTTTAATTTATTCATCCTGCCTTTGTATTTCATAATTCCATAAGGTTAAAATTTGAAAGGAAAAATTATTTAATCTCTCACCTCAAAATTTATAGTCCATGTTTTTGGCCAGATGATTTCTGATTACTGTAATAGAGTATGAGACCCTAAAACAACAGTCAGGAATAAATAGAGTCTAAAACTTTTCCTGAAGTATTTTCTTAAGACCTAATTTTTTAATGCTGAGAGTTCTGAATGTGTTATATTTTGATAATTAAAAACATTGAAAAGGACAGAGACTTCACTTCGAAATTTCAGGCTTCCAGAAAATTAAAAAAAAAAGAAAGAAAGAAAGAAAGAAAAACACAGAGACCAATATTTACAAAACCCCTGGGTGCAGGATCTTAGTGAAAACCGCAGGGATTTGTGAAAACACTGCTAGCTGCACTTTTTCCCTCTCAGGTTCTCCAGCACAATGTGATTGGTAGTCATAAAGGTGCTTTAACCAATATAATAAGGATATCCAAATTTCCAGCAAGAGGGAGAGGAGGTCTTCCTTACTCTGCTGCAGCTGAGCCAGTTTCATACTTTAAGGTTTGTTACTTACAAATCCCCTTTCTATTTCCAACCTTGGTATTAGTTCAGTGTCTTTAGCTGTAAGTAGTAGAAAGCCTACCCATGTGGCCTTTTTTAATAAGAATATGGGTACAGGCTGACAAACTGAGGGGTCCAGAGGCAGGCCAGCCCCTGATCTTGGTTGCATTAGTGCTCTGGCTTCATTTCTTTTAGTAGCTTTGCCCTCTACTTATATCAGCTGTATCCTTAGGCTGACTTCACAAAATGCCTGTGAGCAGCTACTACTAAATGCCTCCTCTTTGAAGTTGAGGTTAAGGAAGAGTTGGCTTCTTTCAACACAAAGCAAAAGTACCCAAGTCTTCCTCCAGAACTGTGTACTTTGCCAGGTATGTGTAGGTGTTAGGCTTTACAGCTCAAACAAATCAGAATTTGTGCCTCTGGAGCAGAGAGTGGTTTAATTCTTACCATGACCCCATGGTGCCATATGTGGGGGATGGATTAAATATGAGGAGACCCCCGTGTTCACCACGCATTTCATGAAGGGCATCATACACTTGTGGTTCCCTTTGTCATTGAGTGGCCTCACCAGCCACCCGGTTACTTAAACCTGAAACCTGAGAATCATTTTAACTCTTCTTTCTACCTCTGTCCCACACCCAGTCGGTTGCCAAGGTCTGTCCTTTCTGCCTCTCGAATATCTCTCAAATCTATCTGCTTCTCTCCATCTGCACTGCTACCATCCCAGACCATCTTCCTTTTTCCCCTGAACTCCTGCCATGACTTCTGACTGATCTTTGTGCATGTACTCTTTCTTCCTTCGTTTATTCATTCATTTTTAGAAATAATAAACATTCATGCACACGCTAACCCAGAAACTTGAACATTGACCCTAGCTTGCGGTATCTCTGTCCTTGACAAAATCAGGATAATGTTCACTTTAGGTGCAGGTCAGTGGGATAAGACAGGAGAGGATAGTTTTTGTTGTTTTTCATTCCCTTTTGCATTTTCAAGCTTCCATCAGAGTTATTTTCCCTCTGCCTGAAGAATAAAATCCTTTGGTATTTCCTTTGTGCAAGCATATTGAGACCTACAAATGTGGCTAACAACATTAGCTTAGTTTTTGTTAGGAAATTTCACCTTCATTCTTTAAGAACATTTTCGCTTGGTGTACAGTTCTTCATTGACAATGTTTTTCTTTCAACATTTTAAGAATGTTCCAATATCCGTTTGTTTTCATTATTTCTGTTGAGAAGTCAATTGTAGGCGTAATCTTCGCTGGTAATCTTTTCATGTCCTGTGGCAACTTTTAAGATTTTCTTTGTGTTTCTGGTTTTAAACAGTGTTACCATGGTAAGTCATGGTGTGACTTTCTTTGTATTTATCCTACTTGTTGTTCGTTGAGCTTTTTGTACATGTGGTTTGATATATTTTATCTGTTTTTTAAAATTCTCACTCATTTTCTCTTCATACATTGTTTAGTCCCAGTACTCTCTTCTGAGACTTTGTTATTTAAAAAAAATCTGTTACCACATAATATTGTTCTGAGACTTTAAATAAATGTATAG
The DNA here is from genome assembly GCA_963573385.1 of Cacajao melanocephalus. Classification (NCBI taxonomy): domain Eukaryota; kingdom Metazoa; phylum Chordata; class Mammalia; order Primates; family Pitheciidae; genus Cacajao; species Cacajao melanocephalus. Next base: position 9,801 of record CAUYLG010009397.1, read on the forward strand.
TATGCCTCTTACTGTCTCCTCAATATTTTTTCTATCTTTTGTGAATTTGGTATCAATTTTTCATTCTGGGCTTTGTTCTGGATAATTTATCCTATAATATGTCTTCCAATTTACTTATTCTCTTTTTGCCAATGACTAATCGGCTCTCAAACCCACCAGATTCTTTTACTTAAAAAAAAATTATTTATTTGTTTATTTATTTATTTACGAGATGGCATTTTGCTCTTCTTGCCCAGGCTGGAGTGCAATGGTGCAATCTCGGCTCACCACCACCTCCGCCTCCCGGGTTCAAGCGATTCTGCTGCCTCAGCTTCTTGAGTAGCTGGGATTACAAGTGCACACTGCCACGCCCAGCTAATTTTTTGTATTTTAGTAGAGATGGGGTTTCACTGTGTTGTCCAGGCCAGTCTCAAACTCCTGAGCTCAGGTGATCCGCCTGCCTTGGCCTCCCAAAGTGCTGGGATTATAGGCGTGAGCTACCACGCCCAGCCCCAAACCCACCAGGTTCTTAATTTTAATGATTTTGTTTGTAGTTTAAACATTTATGTTTTGGTTTCCAGTTCTCTACCAAATAACTCATTCTTGTCTCTTATTCCTTAAATACAGTAAACATAGTTATTTTAAAATCTGTGCTTATCAGAGCCTAAAATATCTGAGACAGGTCTCAGTCATTTTGGGAAGTTTATTTTGCCAAGGTTAAAGACACATCCATGACATGGCCTCAGGAGATTCTGACATGTGCCCAGAGTGGTCAGAGTACAGCTTGGTTTTATGCATTTTAGGAAGACATGATACATCAATCAAATACATGTAAGATTTACATTGGTGTGATCTGGAAGGGTGGGACAACTTGAAGAGGGACAGGGAGCTTCCAGGTCATTGGTAGATTTAAACATATTCTGATTGGCAGTTGGTTGAAAGAGTTCTGATAAGGAGTTGTGGAGATCTAGGTTTTATCACACAGATGAAGCCTCCAAGTAGCAGGGTTCAGAGAGAAGAGACTGTAGGTGTTTCTTCTCAGACTTAAGGTCTGTGTTGGTGTGAATGCTGGAGGGTTATGAGGCATGTCCATCCCCCACTTCCTATCATGGCCTGAACCAGTCTGTCAGGTGAAATTTTAGAGTGCCCTGGCCCAGGAGGGAGTCCACTCAGATGGTTGCAGGGGACCTTTGAATTTTTTTTTGGTTTAGACTTAAATCTAGTATCTAGATTTCCTGTGGTTCTTTTTGTACTATTTGTTGTTTCTGGTTTTCATTCCTGATGTTTTATTTCATATTTGCCTTTTTATTTTTTGTTATAGCCAAACATTCTATAGCAAAATTATTTTTATTATATACCAGACATTATGTTGCAGAATGGTTTGCAGGGATAATTTGAGGCCTTAGGATAATGTTGTCTTCCAGAGAGGACATATGTTTGCTTCTGCCAGGTGCCTGGAGACCTTAACAATCCAGGATCACCTCAGTTCAGTTTTTGATTCAGTGCCTGTGAGGACCTGTTTACCTCTGGATACTATTACCTTTAGGTGAAGCCTTTGGGCTCTCAGCCCAATATAATAGGAGAGTAGGGTAAGCAGAACCACATGTCCTGCCAGGGGACCCCTTCTGCCTCGGCAGGTCCAAGCCTCCATGTCTTTCTCCTTGCCCTCCATACCATCAACAAGTTACTCTATTCTTCAACAATTTTGCTTCCCCCTCTGGAATCAAATCGCTTGTATGGATTTCATCCATTGCACTCACCTCCCTGGGCATCCAGCCTCTCCTACATTTGGTAATCACTTGGTTAGTTCTCAATAATGTCTATTCAAGGAGATCTTAAAAAAGTTTCCCTATCTTTTCTTTTTTGCTCAGAGGAAGAGTTGATCAGAACCACCTAGTGTGCTGTTACCAGAAACTCATTATTTCTTCAAATATTTCCTCTGTTCTTGTTTTCTCTTTTTCTGACTCTTGGCATTTCTACTTCTTTGTTCTTTATCTATTAATGTTCCTCACATATGGCTTAATTTATTTGACTTTGTTTCCTTTTAGAAGAGTTTGTTGATCTGTCTTTCTGCTCATTAATTTGTTCTTCCTCTGGACCCATTGTGCTGTTTATTCCATCTGTTATTTCTTTTTTTGTTTGTTTTTGAGACGGAGTTTCACTCTTGTTTCCCAGGCTGGAGTGCAATGGTGCAATCTCGGCTCACCGCAACCTCTGCCTCCTGAGTTCAAGCAGTTCTCTTGCCTCAGCCTCCTGAGTAGTTGGGATTAGAGTTGCCCACCATCACACCTGGCTCATTTTGTATTTTTAGTAGAGATGGGGTTTCTCCATGTTGGTCAGGCTGGTCTCCAACTCCCGACCTCAAGTGATCCGGCCTCCCAAAGTGCTGGGATTATAGGCGTGAGCCACCGTGCCTGGCCTTCGTCTGTTATTTCTTTAGCTATAGCTATTGTATTTTCCATATGTAATATATATCTGATTTATTCTTTTTTTGGTTTTGTGGTTCTTGTTTTATATCGTCTTTTTAAACATGTTTATTCTTATTTTTAAATTATTGGTCCGTTTGTTCCGGTACTGATGCTTCTGAACCTGGTGTATGTTGTCCTGCTTTGTTTTGTTTTTTTAGGTAGCTGTATCCCTGTGTCTAAGGACTAGTGAAGGAGTGGACACTTGCTGAGAATGTGGGCCAAACTTGGACATGTGGGCTAGAGTGTCCACATGTGTGCATAGTCTTCTGAAGTACGGGCTGTGCTGGAGGTGGGAAGGAAGGGGGATCAGATTCTTCCCACATGGGAGTATGGGCTGCCTTACAGTTCTAAATTTGAACATGACATTCCTGGCCATTATAAAGGTATGCTAGTCAGGGTACAAAGATAGAAACACAACACACACATAGTTTTTTTCTATTGTCCAGGCTGGAGTGCAGTGGTGCAATCTTGGCTCACTACAACCTCTGCCTCCTGGATTCAAGTGATTCTCATGCCTCAGCCTCCCGAGTAGCTGGAATTACAGGTGCATGCCACCATGCCTGGCTAATTTTTGTATTTTCAGTAGAGATGGGGTTTCACCATGTTGGCCAGGCTGGTCTCAAACTCCTGGCCTCAAGTGATCCACCTGCTTTGGCCTCCCAAAGTTCTAGGATCGTATACAGCCATGAGCCACTGCATCTGGCCAAATTGCTCTTATAACTTTATTTCTGATTTTTTAATCTTATTTTTTCCTCATGTTTTTCATCCATTTCTGTTTTACAAAAGAGTCTGTGGCCTTTACCAAAGTGTTGGTTCAGAGATGCAATGAAATTTCATCTTAAAAATGTAACAAACTGGTAAAAAAAAGATATAGCTAATGAAACTAGGTTTGGATAAAATTTGTAAAATATATATAAATCTAAAAAATACAAAATACGGTTTTGAACATGTCATTTAAAGGCCCAGGGTTATTGTTTACCATCTACAATAACACTTGGTAGAAAATATTGTTGCTAATTTGAACAATTGAAAGATTCCTTTGATATATAGATACTTATATATGCTGGATTTATATGAAAAAATTCCTGTGTGGTTTGCAAATGTGGCTAACAACCATTTAAAAATGTTGTTTTAGCAGTTTAATTTGAATACATTAAAAAAGTTGTATTGTTCCCTCTTAACAGTGAATGTTTAAAACAAAACAATACAGAACAGAGCAGAAACAAACAGTCCATTTTAAATAAAAGCAAATGTATTCCATAAATTCTGAATCTGCCCAGCCTAGCACATTATGGAATGGATGTTGCTGAAAAAAGATAATATTAGGTTACAGTCTTCTTCATTAGTGATTTTAAAACCAAACTGTAATTTCCTGGGAGCCACAGACATTTCATGTATTGGTGTACAGTATTTATTTACATCCCTGGTTGTTTTTAGAAGGATTCAGGATGATAAGGAAAAAGCCAGCCAAGTAAGATCAGAGTCCTAGTGCTGAGTGGGAAAATTTCCCACTGCTATAGCACATTTAACTTTTTTTTTTTTTTTTTTAATAGACAAGGTCTCTCTCTGTCACCCAGGCTGGAGTGCAGTAGCGTGACCATAGCTCACTGCAGCTTCAAACCCCTGGGCTCAAATGATCCTCCTGCCTCAGCCTCTGGAGTGGCTAGAACACACTGGGTGTGTGACATCATGCCTGGCTATTTTCTTTTTCTTTTTAAAATTTCAGAGCTGTTTCTCAGTGTGAACAGGCTAATTAGTTTATTTTTTGTTTTGTGTAGAGATGGGGTCTTGCTTTGTTGCCCAGGGTGGTCTTGAACTCTTGGCTTCAAGGGATTCTCCTGCCTCAACCTTCCAGAGTCTTGGGATTACAAGCATGAGCCACCACACCTGGCCATCCATCACTTACTCTTTATCTTGTAGCTTTTATCCCAAGAGAAGTCATGAGTTTGTGCTAATTTCCAAACAAATATCTGGATTCAAAATATGCAGACTTACAAAGGGTAAAATTAGCTAATATTTGAGAAGTATTTTTTTTTGTTTATTTATTTTTATTTTTATTTATTTATTTTTAAGACGGGGTTTCACCATGTTGGTCAGGCTGGTCTTGAACACCCAACCTCAGGTGATCCGCCCGCCTTGGCCTCCAAAGTACTTGGATTACAGGTGTGAGCCACTACACCCGGCCTGTTTATTCTTTTGTGCATCTTTTCTTTTTATTCTTTTTTTAAAGAAAGGGCAGGAGAAATACTTTTTCTGAGCATGTTTTTTTTTCCTTGCCTTTGTTTTTTTCTGAAACAGAGGAGAGAAGCAGTAACAAGTCCAGAGAGACTTCTTCTGTCCATTCAGTACCTCACTTTGAAATTAATCTGATTAAGACACTATTTCATCATGTAACTTCCCACTTCAGAAACCTTCAAAGAATCCCGGTGGGTTTGAATTAAGCTCACACCCCTCAGTTTGGTTTAATGATAACAGTGCTTAGCTCCCGGCCCACACCAAGCTGTAATTATGCTCCTGGAGACACTTCTTTTCCAACATGACATGCTCATTTTCCCCAGACAGATGCCATGCGTTCTGTTCCCCTTCAACTCCCACATCTATCTGGGATTACCCAGTCTGCTTTTCTTCTGTCCAAATATTTTCTGTTTCTCAGGATTCAACTCAAGTTTTTATCTACTGTGTAGCCTGCCTTATTATCACCAATCCCATTTTCATCCCTTTGATGACTTACAGTCCTTGTTTATATTATTATTTTGGCCTTTAATTACATAATGTTGTAAACTGCTTCCTAAGTGTTCAAAAAGGAACGGAAGTCCTTGAGAGCAGATATTCTGCTTTATATTTCTTTCATTCCTCAATTAGTATAATGCTAGATTATTTATAAATGTTTATAACATTGAAATGAAAAGCAGCAGGCATTCTGATTGTGATAAAATTAAATAATATTCTAAGTTGATTTTACTTGATTAAGCTGTTTGACATTTGCCAAATGGATTCTTGATTTGCAGTTGATTATTGCAAGATCCATTCACTGTGAAGTTCTGTAAATTAAGATTAATTGGCAAAATGCGAGTTTTTGAAAATCAAAGAGAGATGCTGTTATTACTTTTAGCTATGTATGATAATCAGACTGGTTATAGTGCTTCTGAAGTTGAAGTCTGTTTTCATGTGAGAAATTTATGGTTGGCAGCATCCACAATCATTTGCTAAAGAGGTAGAAACAGCTTGTTTTCTTAAGTACAAAATACTCCCCGTAGTCTTGTTTTCAGAAGTATTAATTTGAATAGCAAACTCCTACTAGATAGTGTAAAGCAAGAAACATCATCCAGATTAGGTTAGTTTTAAATATTGAAAGGCAGAATTTGAGGCCTTACTGAACTGAAACGAATGATTTCCCATCCACAGGGAACAGGTGGGGACTGCAGAGGCTTCTGAAGGTACCTGCATGTTAAAACATAACAGTGTTTATTCAGGGTGACTCACTGTCTGCTTAGCTTGGCACAGAGCTAATAATGGTGTTTTCTCAGTGTTGGATAATAAGAACTCTTTTTAGAAGTCATGTGCATCATTTATTGTCAGACTGTAAAATGATAGGGCTATGGAAATGAATCATGCAGAGAAGGCTGACAAAGAGAATCATCATATCATCATGTCCTTTACTGAAGGAGGACATTACCTGGAGGGTTTCTATTTGAGTGGGGTTAAAATAACAAGTTTCTTCTGTCCTATCATCTCAACAAATATTACCTGCTTATCTTTTCATCTTAGTGTCCTGATATAGACGTTAGTATTCACTGTTAATTGTGTTGTATTTCAAATGTTGACCTATACCAATCAACTCTGTAGCTATCATAGGCCAGATCTGAAGTGAGTTACATTATTTGTGATGAAACCAGGTTAAATATCTTTTCCAAATCTTGTTTAAAGAGAATCAATTCTGGTATAAACTTGGACTTTGCATTGGAAGTAGTGAAAACATGGACGTTTGTGAGGTTGTATACGCCGTGGCCAGGGGTAGCTAATTATTCAGTTTTAAGTGTCATTTGACCAGTGTACACAGAAAAATTTCAGATGTCTGGTGGGAAGGATCAAGAATGAGTTCTTCCAAGAAGAGGGAATCAGATCAAGAACAAAATCATGCGGTATCAGGGTGCTGAGTAGCTGCAGTTTTCTCTCTGCTTGCCTCTAGTTGTAGAGGAAGAATGCAGGGGCTCTAAAGCAACATGAGAAAAGCAAAGGCAATACTTCCTCTTGGCCTTGTTTGCAGGCAGTTGTAGGAAGTTAGGCTTAAAGTAGACTGAGAGGTTTCAATGCCAAGAAAAGCGTTCAGCGCAGAGGAGTAACTGCTGATGCTTGGCCTGCAAAGCAATCAGTTGAGAGAAAGGAGCAAGCTAAGGTTTTTTTCTTTTTCAAGGGAAAAATGTAAGTAACATGATTTGTGGAAGTAAGGATGTTGAGACTACCCCTTCATTAATTTTATTGGGTAACTATTTCTTTTTTTTTTTTTTTTTTTGAGACAGAGTCAGGCTGGAGTGCAGTGGCTTGATCTCGGCTTACCACAACCTCCACCTCCCTGGCTCTAAGTGATTCCCCTGCTTCAGCCTCCTGAGTAGCTGGGATTACAGGCTCATGCCACCATGTCCAGCTAATTTTTGTGTTTTTAGTAGAGTTGGGGTTTCACCATGTTGGTCAGGCTGGACTCAAACTCCTGACCTTGTCATCTACCCACCTTGGCCTCCCAAAGTACTGAGATTACAGGCGTGAGCCATTGCACCTGGCCGGATAACTATTTCTTCTTTAATAAGTTTCTTTTTAATTTTTTTTTTTTTAAGACAGGGTCTTACTCTGTTTCCCATGCTGGAGAGCATGCCCGGTGAGCTGAGATCACACTGCAACCTCCACCTCTTGAGTTCAAGTGATTCTCCTGCCTCAGCCTCCCATGTAGCTGGAACTACAGGCGTGCACCACCACGCCTGGCTAATTTTTGTATTTTTATTAATAGTAGAGATGGGGTTTTGCCATGTTGGCCAGGCTGGTCTCAAACTCCTGGCCTCAAGTGATCTACTCACCTTAGCCACCCAAAATGCTGGGATTGCAGGCATGAGCCACCGTGCCTGGCTTCTTTAATAAGTTTCTGTAACTGTGTTTAAATATACAATTATTACTTTTGTATATATTTTGTTTATATTAATATTTCCTTTTGAAGAGTATATAAACCTTTTGATAGCACAAACTATGAACCTAAAGTGGTAAATGATGATAAGTGATATGAATGGGGAAGACTGGCTAATCATTAAGACCTGAGTCTGCTGCCCCATTCTCAGGATGCATACTTACTTATAAGTGTATTCTTAAACATAAAAGAGTCACTAAGTATTTTCCCCAAATCTCTCCTGTCTATAAATACATCCTGCTCACATTTACTATGATCTTCAAACTCAGATTCCTCTACTTTTACCTGAACTTAAAACTCCTTCCACTCTGCTTAGTCTGTTTATCCTGTTGAGTTACACATTGGCACTTCCATGCATATCCTCTGACCCTTAATAAAGCATATGATGTTAAGCATACATACATTTGTGCACCTGAAAGTGCATACAGGCAGAGGGAAGACAAGATTCGTGGTTTGTTAGGTGGGAGATTATGTGTGGAGATTTCTACGTGGCTGTTACTGAGTAAGAAAAATGGTTAAACGGTGGATTGCAGAGATGAGGTATTAAAGGAGCGCACATTACTGGCAATGCTTATTTGAGGGATTAATGAGCCTTTTTTTTAAGACTATAAATAGCCTGATCTAGATTATTTTGTAAATTAACAGATTCCTTCATCAGAGACCAGACATTGAGACTAATATTAATCCTAATGAATGGAAAAGAATACAAGTGTTTTAGTGCTTGTATTGAGAATTATATCTGTTAATTGAGAATTATATCTGTTATTCTATATTCAAATTATATCTGTTATTCTGTATTCAAATATGAGAATTTCTGAATCTAGGACTAATATTTACAACAGGGTTGAGTTAAAGAATATTTTGAATAAGGATGCAAAGTGTTGTAAAATATTAGTGTTTCTAAAACATTTTGAAGATTAAGAAAGTGTTGTACAAGTGCTGTTATAATATTTAGAAGTTAAGATGTCATGGTACCCATTAAGACCCATTGTATTGTGTTTATGGATGAGTACTAATGAGTTAAGTCTCTTCTCATTGAAGAGTTGGGAGTGACATGGCTCTCTTGCTAGTATGCTGGACTCTGCTACGCTTTCCTGTCTGTCTGCATAGATAGCATCAGTTTTGTCCTGCAGCAAGGAATGGGTAGTTTGTCTCTTTGAAGGAAGAGAGTGAGATTTGGAGCCAGAATGATTTACACAAATGCAGTATGATTAATTTTCTGTAATCTTTTATTATGTCCTTTGATTTACCACGCCCAACAAAATAAAAGCTAAAGTCTTTTTTTTTTTTTTTTTTTTTTTTAGAGACGAGGTTTCACCATATTGGTCAGGCTGGTCTCGAACTCCTGACCTCAGGTGATCCACCCGCCTCGGCCTCCCAAAGTGCTGAGATTACAGGAGTGAGCCACCGTGCCTGGCAAAGCTAAAGTCTTCCTATTGCATTCAAAGCTCTGTGTTGGTGGTTCTCAGCTCTGGATGCATACGAAAATAACACAAGGAACTTTTTCAGCATGACATGAACAGGATGGGGTTTAGGCATCTGAATAGTATCTTTGTTCTCTTGCCTTATTGAGGATTTGTATGGGTTTAGAACTCTAAAAATATATGAGAAATGATCTTGTTGATTTCTACAGAAATGCCCTATTGTGAATTCAATTGGGAATTGCGAAATAATAAGAAATCTACATGTTGGTCTGCCCTCAGTCCCTGGCACAGAGCCCCTGAGACCCTTGTAATTTCCTGAGTGATAGGGGTGGCAGGAAAGACAGAGCTCCCGATAACCCCTTGTAGATAGGTGGTAGAATCTTTTGTTTTAATATTTGGACTTTGACCCCAGTTCTTTCCACGGAACTCCTAAGACCTTTGTAATTTCCTGAGTGATAGGAGCATCTTTTGTACTAAGGAGGCCATTCTTGGTAGGCTCCTGGATAATCTCAGGATATAGACTGATTGCCAGGGAAACTAACTGTGTGATTGATTAGAGAGTTGGGACATTCAGCCCCACTCCTTAACCTCCAAGAAGGGAGAGGGGCTGAAGGCAGATCACCAATGGCCAAAGATACAATCAGTCATCCTTGCATAAGGAAGTCTGTATTAAAAACCCAAAATGACTAGGTTTGGAGAGCTTCCAGATAGCTGAACAGGTAGAAGTTCCTGGAGCGTAGTGTAGCACACCTGGGGAAGGCATGGAAGCTCTGTGCCCTTTCCCACAAAACACATCCTATGCATCTCCTCCATCTGACTATTCATCTGTATTTTTTATAGTATCCTCCATAAGTAAGTGGTTAAATATGGGTGTTTTCCTGAGTTCTGTGAGCCAGTCTAGCAAACGAATCAGCCCAAGAAAGGGTCATGGGAACCCCTGATTTTATAGTTGATTGGTCAGAAGTATAGGTGACAGCCTACTGCTTGCTACTGATATACAAAGTGGGGACTGAGCCCTCAACCTATAGGATCTGATGCTACCTCCAGGTAAATAGTGTCGGGCTGGAATTAGATTATAGACATCCAGCTGGTATCCACGGGAGAACTGCTTGCTTGGTGTGTGGGGAAATAACTCCCTGTGAATCTGGTGTCAGAAGTGAAGTGCTGTGTAAGACAGTAAGAAAAACAGTTTTGCTTCGTTTTTTTTCCCTCCTCCGTCTCCTCAGAGGATTGCATTGAATCACAACAGGATTCTGATCAGTTTAGAGAAAACCGACATTTAAATTACCGAGTCTTCCATTTTGTGAACATAGCGTATCTCTCTAAATCTTTGATTTCTTTCATTCGTTTTTTGTAATTTCCAGCATACAGATCTTGAACATGTTGTAAAAAATGACTTTTATTTAAGTATTTATATTTTTGTTTCTATTATAGTTCCAATAGTCTTCTGCTAGTTTAGAGAAATAAAACTGAATTTTTTATGTTGACCTTGCATTCTGCAGTGTTGTTAAACTCACTTATTGTAGTGTTTTTTAGTAGTTCTGTAGCTTTTCTTTGTAGGTTTATAAGGATTTTCTACAAATGATCGTATTGCCTGGAATGGACAGTTTTATTTCTTTACTTCTAATCTGTATGTTTTTTGTTTATTCTTTCTTATTTCACCGGCTGGGTTCTGGAGTGTGATGTTGACAAGGAGTCGTGGGAGCAGCCCTCTTGATTTATTCTTGATCTTAGGGGAAAAGCACTCAGCCTTTCTTCACTGAGTGTGATGGTCGCTGTGATTATTTTTAAAGATGCCCATTGTCGGCTGGGCGTGGTGGCTCACGCCTGTAATCCAAGCACTCTGGGGGCCAAGGCGGTTGGATCACCTGAGGTCGGGAGTTCAAGACCAGCCTGGCCAACATGGTGAAACCCTGTCTTTAAAAAAAAAGAAAAAAAAAAGATGCCCGTTGTCAGATGGAAGAAATTCTCTTTTTTCTCCCCAGTTTTCTGAGAGCATCAGGGATTGATGTTGAATTTTGTCATCTGCATCTATTCAGATGGTCATATAGTCATTCTCTCTTTTTGGTCTGATGAATAGTGACTTATATTGATTGGTTTTCATATGTCAAGATAGCCTTATATTCTTGGGATAAAGCTCCTTGGGTTGTGATTTTGTCCCTTTTTATTTTGCTACATTTGATTTACTCATTTTGTTGAAGGTTTTTGTAACTGTGTTTATGAGGGATACTGACTTGTTTTCTTTTATTGTAATGTCTTTGTGTGTTTTTGGTATTAGAATAATTCTGGCCTTGCCCTTATCCTAAACAAATTAATGCAGGAACAGAAAACCAACTACCGACACTTTCTCATTTATAAGTGGGAGCTAAACATAGGGTACTCGTGGACATAAAGATGGGAACAGTAGACCCGTGGGACTGCTACAGCAGGGACAGAGGGAGGGGGCAAGGGTTGAACTAACTGTTGAGTACTGTTCTCACTACCTGGGTGATAGGATCATTCATACCCCAAACTTCAGCATCACGTGGTATACCCATGTAACAAACCTTTACATGTATCCCCTGAATCTAAAATAAAAATTGAGCTGGGTGCGGTGGCTCATGCCTGTAATCCAAGCACTTCGGGAGGCCAAAGCAGGAGGATCACTTGAGTCCAGGAGTTCAAGACCAGCCTGGGCAACATAGTGGGACCCTGTCTCTACAAATAAATAAATAAATGAATAAAATAATATTTGAAATTATTTAAAAAAGAATAATACTGACCTTATAAAAAGAGTTGGGAAGTGTTTCCTCCCTTTTTTTTATGACCTGGAAGAGTGAGTGGACATGCAGCTTTTTCTTCTTTGAATGTTTAGAGATCTCCAGTACAGCCCTCAGAATGAGGAGCTTTCTTCTTTGAAAGACTTTAAACTGTAGATTAAATCTGTAATGGATATGAGTTTATTCAGTTTATCCGTTTCTTCTTGAGTGAGCTTTCGTAGTTTGTGTTTTCAAGGAGTAGTCTGTATCTGTCTAGTTCATCCAAGCTGTTGAATTCATGGACATAAAGGTGTTTTAATAATCTTTATTATTTCTGTAATGTTTGTAGAACCTGTGGTGATTTCCCCTCTTTCTTAATGTTGGTAATTTGTATCTTTTTTTTTCTTAGTCTGGCGAGAGATTTATATATTGTTGATCCATTCAGAGAACCAGCTTTTGGTTTTATTGATTTTTTTCCTCTATTTTTCCGTTTTCAGTTTCATTCATTTCTGCTCTTAAAATATTTTTTTTCCTCTTTTTCTTGTTTTGAGTTTAATTTGCTGTTCTTTTTCTAGTGTCTTAAGTTGGAGGGTTAGATTATTGACTTGAGAACCTTCTTCTTTTCTAGTATAAGCATTTTTAATACTTACAATGAAAGTACCCACCATTTCATTCCTCTCTTTAGGCTGCCTACGTCCCACCCTGGAGGCAACCAGTGTTGTTATTTTCTCAGTATCCTCTCACATATAGTTTATACATATGCAAACAAATACATGATAATATTCTCCCTCCTTTTTAACATAGTTGTTAGATAACCTTCCAGCAGTTAATTTGTTCTGTACCTTGCTTTTCCCCCCTTAGTCTGCCTTGCATATAATTCTGTCTTTCATGTATATTTCTTACTCTTTTTATGATAGCAGTCAGTCTATTAATGGACATTTTGATTATCTCCAGTGTTTTGCCATTAGAAACCTGCTGCAAAAAATGACTATGAATATGCACATTGGAAAACATCAGTTTAGTCTTCTTGAGTGTGTGAATTCCGGGTGAAAATAACAGAGCAGTTTTCTACCCCTTTATGTTTCTCTCTTCTGCTTGGTCTATCCAAATGACTCCAGACATATTCAAACTTATTTTCTTAATAATTCCTTTATTAGCTATTAGACCAACAATAGTATTGTATTATTATTATTTTATTTAGAGATGAGGTCTCACTATATTGCCCAGGCTGGTCCCAAACCCCTGAACTTAAGTGATCCTCCTGCTTCAGCCTCCTGAGTAGCTGGTACTACAGGCACGAGCCACAGTTCCCAGATATAATCACTTTAGAAGTGGATAGGGTCCTAAGGACGATGTTCTTCCTGAAGCCATTTCCAAGGCGCTGTGCTTTTTTCCCTCTAGATTATTTTCAAACTCCTCAGCATTGCCAGTACCCTCGGCCCTCTGTATCTGCAGGTTCCGATGTGTCGATTCAGTCACCTGCGGATATGGAGGGCCAACTCGGGGACTTGAATATCCGTGGATTTTGGCATCTTCAGGGGCCCTGGAACCAATCCCCTGTGGATCCTGAGGGCTGATTATATATAATCCTTAGAATGTCATCAGTTTTTGTGCCACTGGTTTCACTTTGACCCACAAGCAGCTTTTCTTTCTTTCTTTCTTTTAGTAAGGAATATCAGTAAGTCAACAAGTATTTATTTGTACCTATAGTGTACGCAGTGACTCATGTTTTGTTTGTCATGCTCATCGAATAGTTTAAAATAGAGAGTTTGAAAATATCCCTCAATAAAAGAATGGATAAAATGCACTATATTCATACAACAGAATGCTACAATAGCAGGATGAACTAATGTACGTAACAACATAATAAATCTTGCAGAAATTTTGTTGAGTGAAAGAAGCCAGACACAAAAGAGTGCATACTGTAAGATTCCATTTATATGAAGGTCAAGAACTGTCAAATCTGTCATACGATGCTAGAAGTCAGGATAGATGTTACCAGGCTGGGCATGGTGGCTCACGCCTGCAGTCCCAGGACTTTGGGAGGCCTAGGCTGGTGGATCACCTGAAGTCAAGAGTTCAAGACCAGCCTGGCCAACATGGTGAAACCCTGTATCTACTAAAAATATAAAAATTATCTGGGCTTGGGATTACCTGTAATCCCAGCTCTTGGGAGACTCAGGCATGAGAATCACTTGAACCCAAGAGGCAGAGGTTACAGTGAGCTGAGATTGTGCCATTGTACTCCAGCCTGGGTGATGGAGCAAGATTTTGTCTCAAAAAAAAAAAAAAAGATAGAAGTGACCATGGTGGGAGGTGGGTTTAGGAACTACGTGCTTCTGGATGCAAGTAATATTCTATCTTTTGACCTGAGTGCTGGTTACCTGGGTGTTTATTTTGTGAAAGTTCATTCAGTGAACTCTAAATGTTCACGAGGGAACATTTTGTGAAAGTTCATTCATGAATTATGCACTTTTCTGTATGTTCATTATACTTTAATGAAAAGTCAAAAAGGATACCATGCAGAATTAACTAAAGGCATAATCGTTGATCATGGATGGACCTTAAAATTATATAAAACCAGAGAGATGACTTACTGTTTTCTGGCATATATACTCTCTCTCTTTAAAGTGATCATTTTAGAAGTAATTAATTATGAAAGTGATAAATATTACATTACAAAATAAAAGGAAATGTAGCTAAACTATTTCTTTTAAAATATGTCAAGCCAGACCAGCCTGACGATCATAGTGAAACCCCGTCTCTACTAAAAATACAAAAGTTAGCCGTGTGTAATGGCACACACCTGTAATCTCAGCTACTCAGGAGGCTGAGGCAGGAGAATCTCTTGAACCCGGGAGGTGGAGGTTGCAGTGAGCTGAGATCACACCACTGCACTCCAGCCTGGGCAACAGAGTGAGACCCTGTCTCAAAAAAAAAAAAAAAAAAAACTTCAAGCCAGGTGTGGTGGCACATGCCTGTGGTCCCAGTTACTTGGGAGGTGAAAGTGCGAGGATTGCTTGAGCCCAGGAGGTTGAGGCTGCAGTGAGCTGTGATCACGCCACTGCATTCCAACCTGGGTGACAGAGGGAGACCCTGTCTCAAAACAAAACAACAACAACAAAAATATATTTTATCTAAGTCGACTTCACAGTGCTTACACTGAAGACAGTCTTTGGAAACAGTAACTTATGACATTTAAAAAATATACCTCATTATTTTTTAGTTTTGTTTTCCTTTTATTATTAAGATCAGTGCTTTTTCATGTGCTTAATAGTCATTTGTGTTTCTTCCATGTCTATTTTGTTGTATGTAAATGCACTTTCCCTTTTTCTATTGAGTCTTTTTTTTAAAAGTTGATTTGTTTTGGGTCAGTGGTTCTCAATTCTGGCTGTGTTTTTGAATCACCTGGGGAACTTTTAAGAATTACCAATGCCAACGCCCCACCCTAGGCCAAATAATTAGGACCTCTAAGGGTTGGCCCTGAGCCTTGGTATTTTTAATATTTGTGTGTGTGTGTGTGTGTGTGTGTGTGTGTGTGTGTGTGTATACTGCTATGGAAATTTTTATGTGTTCCAATATATATAGCAAGTATTTTTTAACCTATAGATTTCTCCTTCATCATTCCCCCCGTTAAATGATTAGCCTTGCCCAGTAATGGTAATCCTTACTTTCCTATGATTCATTTTTTTCAAACAGTTTTTATCAAGAAATAAAAGACAGCTACAAAAAAAATACTCAAAGTACAGCTGAATGAGTTGTTATAAAGCAAATACCCATGTCAGTGCCTTGGAGGCTGGGAACAGAATGCTGTTGGCTTCCAGAGCCCCTGCATGCCTTCTGTGCTGCAGCCTCTCGGATGTGCTTAATAGCCTGATTTTTATGGAAATCTCTTCCAAGATTAATTTTTACTTTGTTTCTTTTGTGAGATTTTGTGCATATTTTTGCGTCATCAAGTCTTTGTCTACCAAACATGTTTTGAGCAAGTTTCTCTCAAGAAACATCATTAGTTGCACAGCAAGGCACTCTCCCATCCTTGAGCACTTCCTCTTCATTCTTGCCTTGCTGGTCATCAGGCACTTTTTTTTTTTTTTTTTGAGATGGACTCTGGCTCTGTATCCCAGGCTGGAGGGCAGTGGCGCGATCTTGGTACCCTGCAACCTCCGCCTCCCAAGTTTGAGTGATTTTTCTGCCTCCCAAGTAGCCAGGACTACAGGCATGCGCCACTATGCCCAGCTAATTTTTTTTTTTTTTTTTTTTTTTTTGTATTTTTAGTAGACATAGGGTTTCACTAGGTTGGTCAGGCGGGTCTCCAACTTCTGACCTCATGATTTGCCTGTCTCGGCCTCCCAAAGTGCTGGGCTTACAGGTGTGAGCCACCACGCCTGGCCCATCAGGCATTCTTAATCTCACTCTGGACGTCAGCAATAGTTCCTTTTGTTGCTTCATCTTTGTGGGCCACTTTACTTAAGGTTAGAAGCTGTATCCATCAGAGTTCTTAGTTATAAGTAATAGATGCCATCTCTGGTCAATTAATTAAAAGGGTGATCCATAGATTCTCTAAGAAGGTTGGGAATGTAGGCTTGAAAACCGCTGCCAGGAATAGTGCAAAATCATTCCACAGAACTCTCATGAAGACACCTCTCTGGCCACAGACCTTGCTGCTTGTGCTCCAAACACCACTGATACTGGGCTCTGGGTGCTGCCCCAACATTCACTTTCTCTGCTGCCCCAGGGCACTGGATTTAGCTGCTCCTACTGCTGCCATCCCCACCAGGTGGATTCTTCTGGAGTTCCTGCTTCTCCAAGTTAATCACTTCCCCCTTGAAATCTAGCATAGTGCATCTTATTTGTGGAGCTGTCTTGTATGCCCCTATCCTAGTTTCAAAGAAAGATGAGAAAGCAAATATATGGGTTTTTTTCCTTCTTTGTTCGTACTTTAGTAGTAGAAAGTGTACTTATCTCATAAAGTAGGGTGTGCTTAAATGTAGACTCAGCATTCAAGTGCTTGGTGTAAAGAAAGTCCACTCTGAAAGCTCTGTATCAGTCTTAGAAACCCATTCCGTATAACCCAGTGATCTATCTTATACCACTAGCTTTTCTTACATAATGCAGTAGTTATTTGATGCAGGAATATGCCTTATTTCTAGGTGCCATATTGCTTTGTACGTGGAGTTGTAGCTTTATTTCTGAAGAACTATGTATTTTTAAAAACCCCATTCTAATTTTAGCTAGTTGCAGGCATTTCTATTTTGTTTTATGAATAAACTTAGGGAGATGTAATAGTTAAAAACTCAACTGTAACAAATGTTGATATTTCCTGGTGGTGTTTTTACTGATAATTTTCTAGCTTATGGGCTATTTACCTTTTTTCAGGTTTGATCTTTCTGTATATAAAGACAATGTGGGAAATGGGAAACACCGTATTAGAACCATTAGTGGATATGAATAGGATGATACATGCTTTTTCGAAACAAAAATGGTATAGCTTTCGTTATTGCAAAAGTATCTTACTCTTAAATTACTATGAAACATGAACACAGCTTTCAAAAATTAACACAAAAGCACATTCTTGGCTTACATATGATAACTGTAACAACCAACTAGTGAAGTTTTTATCTGCTGTGAAACCAGGGCATAGATGAATGAGTGAAGCCGTGGACACTTTGGGTCAGGGGGCCTTGGTGATATTGTCTTGGTTCTGCTGGTGGTGTGCAGCATTACTTTAGGTGATTCATTTATGTTCTTCTACATTTCATCTTTCCAGTTCTAAAGAAGAATTAATATTATGATCCCTTCCTCTTCACTTTTCTTACAATGGTATATTAGAAGATCTGAGACAGGTGTGATTGAGCTTCTTAGAATAAACACTTACATGGTAACATAAAGGTTATTACAGTAAAAACAGAGACGAATGTACTATAAAATCTTCATAGCAGGATGAGCCCTGTTGTTTACTACGTAACAAGACACTGTTGTAATATCCTAATGTAAGGTTATATTTCTGAATTGTATTCAAACCCGGTGGCCCCTCAGTTTTGAATACTTAACAGCTGCAGCTGTGGATTTAATGGGGTTAGTTAATAGGAAATTCACTTCAGGTTCATCCATTTGACCTCTGCTACATAGCCAATAGAAATTACATACAGTGTTTCTAAAACTTATTTCCAGAAAATTCAGGCTAGCTTTAGCATTCTTCACCTAGCATAGGTGAAGTCTTACTTCTACAAATGAAAACAACAACAAAAAAATCCAGAGTTTCTAAATGTGGTAAAATTTTAACAGACAAGGTCAGGAATCCACTTACTGGTTGCTCAGTATTTAGTGATACATTTGACTCCTTTTGTGGTTTCAGATAGCAATTATTTCTAATATAATTTATTTTGCAGTGAGGGCCGAGGCAAGTTGACGGTATTTTCAGTTAAAGCTATGTTAGCAACCATGTGTGGTGGAAAAATGCTGGACAAATTGAGATGTAAGTATTTTCATATTATTTGAAAAATGTCATTTTCAAATGAGGACTTTTGAATGAATATTGTCAGAATTTTGAATGATGCTATGTTGAGCTTTTAAAAAAATAACAAGTCACTCACTCTGCATCAACTCACAGTAGGTGAGTTATGCCACCTACTGTTGAGATGGAAAAGTTGGTTGATTTAATTTATTGTTAGTGTTTTTTAGTGAGAAAACTGAAAAGTTTCAGAATCCTAATGCTGACATTTAAAAAATTATTTTAGAAATGTTTTCCACATTATCAAAATTATGCTTGAAGATGATTATATTGAGAACTTTTAGTTAAAATAAATGTGATCACTTTTACTAGGTTTGGTTAGGTTTAGCTCTTAATAACTCCATTTTTCATCAGGTGATGTTTGCTGTGATTACATTATTCGTTACTACCTTAGAGTCAGGTGCAGTTATTTAGAAGCTGATGACCTTTTTTTTTTTTAAGTTCCTGTTATCTTTGCTAATTTTTTTTTTTTTTTTACTATTAGTCATTTTGGCATTTTACCATTCATTTGATACTATAAGAAGGTGATTAGATGAAATCAAAAGAGGTGAAATTCATGATTTAATTTTACTGCTTATGGTTTTTCTTTATTCAGTCATGAGTTTCTAACTCCCTAAGATATGCCAAGAATTGTGCTAGGTGCTTTACATATATTTTCTCATGGAATCCTTAAAATGCCTTTGAGTGACAGGTGATATTTCCTTCATTTTATAGATGAGTTAACTAAGAGGGCAAAGCTGGGATTTTAACTCAGACGTCAGCGCCCTGTTCTGAGCTACGTGATTATGCTCCCCTGAGCTAGTGCTGTAACAGGAGACACATGGGTAATTTCAGCACAGCGTTCAGAGTGCCATGAAACAGTAGCCACAGAGTAGGAAACTGGATGTCACCTTTCAGGGGGATGAGACTGAAGTCTTAATGAAGTAGTGTGGTACCCTGTGAGCCGGGATTTGGATGACTGTATCCTTGCAATGTTCCTCTGTGCCCTACTTTTTTTTTTTTAAATTGAAGGATACAGAGGCTTGATCAGACTCAGTGCAAGTTTTTGGGCAAGATTACTTCATAGGTGCATTTGTTTTTTGTGCTTTTTCTTACTTTACCATGACACTGAAAGTTGGAAAGCTAGATGACCCACTAGGTACAGATTTAGATATTCCAAAGAAATATCTTAATGTATTTCGTCAACTGTTATCCAGTTTAGCTTCGTTTCAAAATCAGCTGCAATGTAGAACATTTTTGGTAATAAAAATTATGATTTTATTTAAATATTCTTCTGAGGCTCTTTACATGATACATCTCAAAATATTCTTTGGGCTGAAATTTCTTTTATATTTTTATAAAATACAAAAGTGATGTTTTCTGAGAAAGATAATATGTATGAAATTATATTTCATTCAAACACAAAGAAAAGTTATAAATTGTCTGATTTTCAATGATGATGATACTAGATAAAGAATATATATACCATCTTTATTAATATCAGAGAGACTGGTTGAAAAATACAGTAGTAGAAAAATACAGTAGCAGAAAGTTGTTAACTGTGTATTCTAGATGACTCTGGAATCTTTAAGTTTCTTTAAAGTCAACTATATTTACACAAAGCCAGCTCACCTGACACATAGGAAATACTTAAAATTTTGTCAAATGTAAATTGTTGATCAAATACTGAAATTACTGCAGTTCTGTGTTGTAACTGTTAGTGAAAAGGCACAAATTCTAGTTCTATGTTTGGAAGGTATCCAGGTGATAGCAGTTTTTTTGATGTGGCTTCTGAACTTTTTGGAGGAACACAACATGACCAAGACTGAAGTGGCACAAAAGCCCATGGGCCAAGCCAAAGGTGACATGTCAGTGTGCTCAGGGACCCAGGTCATTGCAATAGTGTTCGGATAGATGTGATACAGACTGTGCTGGGTTACCCATCACCATATTTATCTTATTCAAGTAGATTTCAAGTGTGGTTTCTTTTCCATGCTCAAAATTAGAGTTTCTCTGCCAGCTGTAGGTCTGTTTCATTATTTTTATTGTACTGTAATTATCTTGGCTTGGGATTGAGATATTCGAAATAAGTAAAATTCGAGTACGGAAGCCTATCTCTACTTTTTAATCCTCCAGGGTGGAAACCACTTTAAAATGTGCCCTGCCCCTTCCGTTTTACATAGAACTTGGCTGGGTGCAGTGGCTTATGCCGTAATTCTAGCACTTTGGGAGGCTGAGATGGGAGGATCACTTGAGGCCAGGAGTTTGAGACAAGCCTGGGCAACATAGCAAGACCGTGTATCTATAAAAGTAATTTTAAGCCCGGGCACGGTGGCTCATGCCTGTAATCCCAGCACTTTGGGAGGCTGAGGCAGGCGGATTACCTGAGGTCAGGAGTTCGAGACCAGCCTGGCCAACATAGTGAAACTCCGTCTCTACTAAAAATACAAAAATTAGCTGGGTGTGGTAGCACACGCCTATAATCCCAGTGATTTGGGAGGCTGAGGCAGGAGAATTGCTTGAGCCCTGGAGATGGAGGTTGCAGTGAGCCGAGATCGTGCTACTGCACATCAGCCTGGCCGACAGAACGAGACTCTGTTTCAAAAATAAATAAATACATGAATGTAATTTTTAAAAGTTAGTTTGTCATGGCAGTACGTACCTGAGGTCCCAGCCACTCGGGAAGCTGAGGCCTCCAGGAGGATTGCTTGAGCCTAGGAGGAGTTCGAGGCTGTAGTGAACTATGATTGTGCCACTGCACTGCAGCCTGGGTGATGGAGTGAGACTCTGTCTCAGTCAATCAATCAATCAGAACTCACTGATTATACTTATAACATTTTCATCTCTTAGCGATGCCATTTTCTGACGCATTTAGGATTTAGGGCTAATTGTGAAGCTTGGGTTTTCTATTCCTCTTCCTCCTATTTTGAGACTACTGTGCTTTTTCAGTTCTTGAGTTTTTGGTTGTTGGTAGTGGTAGTGGTGGCGGCGGCGGTGGTTTGTGTATGTCCTTTATCACTGGCAAATGTGATGGTATGTATTTTCAGTGTACGACTCTCTAGAAATCTCTCCTTGCTTCTGACTTACAAATTTTCATATGCTACGGACAGAGAAATCATCACCAAACCTCTTAGCGTTCTATTTAAAATAAGGATTTAAAGTGATTGTTAGGAGAGAAGCACTTGAACCTGTGTAGTATGATTGTTAGTTTGGGCTATTTTCAGAACCTTTCCCCTCTTGTTTTCTAGTTCTCAGCAATGTTCTACTTAGTTGAGGTGGCTGAATAGTAGTGCAGCCAAAAGGGAGAAATAACACTGTATTGTAACAGCAAATGATCTTTGTTTATTCACTTTCTCCTATCTAGTTATTCCATTGTTTGGTTCTTGTTTGCCTCAACCTCCTTCTACTGACTGGACTCTCTGTTGTTACCATTATTAATGTTCCTGTTATATTAAGTTTTCTGATTTATGGAATGTTTTAGCATTTCTATGTTTTTTTTCCTTTTTGCTTTGATCTTCCCATTTTACTTTCTTAGATTTTTTCCTATGATTTTCTCCCCTCTACCTTTTTTATTTGACATGGGGTTTTTGGTTTGTTACAGTGTCAAGATACATTTGAATAACTGAACAAATATTTCTACTTCTAGTTTAAAACATTTCTTAGATTTTTGAGATTTGTCTTAAGCAAGTTTCTGTCTCCAGTTAGCATTCATTTACAGAGATGGTTCACTGTTGCGGCCATTAGGGACTATGTCCTAGATTCAGAGGTAACTTACATCAGGATTCTAAATACCAATGATTTATAATTGGAATATGGACTTTAATTGAAAGCATGATCAAAATTCAGTAACATCAGAAACCCAAAATATAACTCAAGAAAACAAAATTTGTAGACTATAAAGCCCATTATGTGTTAAAACGTGCTTAATTATCAATTAATTTTACTATGTGATTTATTTACTTTAATTCTGCGATTTGTTTTCGAAGAAGCTTAGTCTTCTTATTCAGATTGCATCTGGTTGCACTAAAAGGAGCAAAAGATTCATCAGTTTATTTTAAAATTCATTAAAAAGCTGGTGCTACCATTTTGAAAGGCCGTTTAACAGTTATGTATCAGGAAGGCTTTAAAAAGATTCATATTCGTTCAGTCTACTTCTTGAGTTTATCCTAAGGAATTAGTCAGAAGTATACCCCAAGTTTTTTGTATATTTGTTGCAACACTTATATGAAAACTTGAAACAGCGTTAGTGTCCAAAAGTGAGAACTCAGTTAAGTTTTGGGACACCCACATGATTGAATATAATGCCTTTAAGAATAGAGTTTAGATCAAAATGCATAAGTGTAATGTGGTTTTAAACAAAAATTTACTATGCACAAAGAAAATAAGAAATTTACCAAAATGATAGCAGGAGTTTTTCTCTGGGTTCTAACACAATGGTTTCATAATAATTTATATTTTTGCATGTTTTTGATAGACCACACTATCAGCAGTCAGAGAAAAGATGACCTGAGATTCTTTCTGTTCTGCTCAGAATTGACTATTCCACTGATGTTTCAACTGTTTGCTTCCTTGATGTTTCATTAGCAGACTGTAGAAGGACCTCACTTTGAAGTTACAGTTGAAGTTTCACCGGTTCAGAATTTAGACTCCTCTGCTGTAGTTTTTTAACCACGCATGGCTGCATAATTATCCTCACTGGTTTCTGTTAACCATCCCTTTTCCTCATTAAATGGAAGTGACTGTTTAATCTGAATGAGTGATCCCCAGATTTATATTTCTTAAATAACCAAAATGTTTAGAACTGGAAGAAAGTAAGATATAAGCCCTAAATGTGTATTTTATGAATAAAGAGAAAAAAAAGAAAAAGGAAAACAAAAACCAGAGGAGGTCTATAGCCTTGTCTCAGGCAGTTCCTGGCTGAATCAGCACTAGAAGCCCAAGGCATGTAGACTCCCACCCTCCAACCTCATTCTTGCTTAATGATGTAGCATATTAATGAGTTTCTTTGTTTGTTTGTTTGTTTTGAGACAGAGTTGCTCTGCCTAGGCTGCAGTGCAGTGGTGTGATCTTGGCTCACTGCAACCTCCACCTCCTGGGTTCAAGTGATTCTCCTGCCTCAGCCTCCTGAGTAGCTGGGACTACAGCCGTGTGCCACCACGCCCAGCTAATTTTTGTATTTTCAGTAGAGACAGGGTTTCCTCATGTTGGCCAGGCTGGTCTTGAACTCCTGACCTCAGGTGATCTGCCTGCGTCAGCCTCCCAAAGTGTTGGGATTACAGGCATGAGCCACCCCGCCTGGCCAGTGGTGTATTAATGAGTTTTGGACTACAATATGTAGTACTTGGGCCTAGTTGTGTATAGGTATTTATAAACTTACCAATGTGTGTGCATGTTTTTGTGGGTTAGGTTGCTCAGGGAAAGCAAACATGTAAAATAAAATGGCTTTCCATTTATAGACTCATTTCTTTAGTCTAAACAGCCCTATCATCTTGCAAAAAAAGCATGTGGTTAGTCATGTGGGGTTGAAAGGGGCGTTGAAATAGATGGATAGATGCAGCCAGTAAAACTAGGGTCATTATTACCGGGAAAAAATCAAAACATATGTGATGATTGTGGATCAGTAGGATTATTTTGTGTATCACACCAAAGATATTATAGAATATTTTAAAAATTGTGTACACATGTACGTTTAAGGGCTTGACTGTGGGTTTTTCACAAGGGAGAAATTTTCCCTTTTTAGCTGGAAATAACTATTGGGGAATTAGCATACTTTCAGAGGTGTATAAATAGAAAGAGAATTACTGGGGAAATTAACTGGGTATCTGGGAAGTAATGTAGTCCCTTAATGCCAGGAGGGTTTAGGGCTTTATTTAATTAGAGTACTAGTTTACTTTTTTAAATATTTTCATTAAATTTTATTATTCACTTCTTTGGTAAGATCCTTTTATATGTACATAAGTAAATCGCAATAACTTTGATTGTTAAACTTCATTTAAGATTTAAGAATTAGCAATAATTTTTAAATTGTTTTTCTTACAGATAAGCCTATTCATTAAAAAATACTGTTTTAAACCAATAACTCAAGAAGTAATGAATTACTGCACTGTGCCTTCAATTTTTGGGTATAGCAGTATGTCTCATTAAAACAAATAGATATGTTTCTACTTCTCTTGTTGTAGTATGGGCTTACTATAGGTTCTTATTAATTAAAAATTTTTTTTATTACTTTCAATCTATTCATATGACATAGTAACTAAATATAACTGAAGTAATACTTTTTTTGTGGGAGTGGTTAGTCATTTTACTATCCAGTCACTCTTTTTTATTACTCAATGGGTTAGGTGTAGATTCATTGGTGTCGGTGTATACATATACATTTTTGTGATTGTGAAGCTATACATGTATATATTCGTGTACTTCGAAGCTAAAGTCACTGGTCCTGAATATTTACACCACTCGTGGCCACAAGTTAATTACTCGTTAGTTAATCAGTTATGAATACACAGAGTGGCAATAGAAAACTTGACTGACAGTGGCTTGAGCACATTATTTTTCTCATGTAAAAGTAAGTCCAAAGGCTGATAAGTTCAAAGTTGGTACCCTGACTTATGGTTGTCATCACAGACTTCACATCTTCCCATCTTCCTGCTGCCATATGGCTTTCTTACTTAGGATCAAAAGATGACTGCTGTTTCCCAGGCCTCTGTACTTACTTCAGACAGAAGGAAGAAAGAAGTGCATCTATTAGGAAAGCAAAGGGTTTTCCAGAAATCTGCACTAACATTGCAATGTACAAAGGAGGCTGAGAAGTCATTTGTAAATGGCACACAGCCATTCCCAGCAGTCAAGCTCAGCTAGAAAGTGAGAAGGGGAAGAAGATACTAAGTAGGCACCTGGCAGTGTCTGCCACCTCCCATGTTGACCCTTTGTTTTCATTCAGATTTAATGAATGATTATTTTCCTCCTTGTAAGAATAGCAGCCAGCTATTTATTTATTTTTGAGATAGGGTCTTGCATTGTTACCCAGGCTGGAGTGTAGTGGTATGATCATAGCTCACTGCAGCCTCCAACTACTGCACTCAAGCAGTCCTCTCACTTCAGTCTCCCAAGTAGCTGGAACTACAGGCCTGCCACCATGCCTAGCTTTTTTTTTTTTTGTAGTGATGAGGTCCTGCTATGTTGCCCAGGCTGGCCTTGAACTCCTGGGCTCAAGCAGTTCTCCTGCCTGGGCCTCCCAAAGTTCTGGGATTACAGGTGTGAGCCACTACGCCTGACTAGCAGCAGCTATTTAAAGGTTAAATCATTTATGTTCTTCCTTCCTTTGAAGAGCATCACTTATATCATTGGTAACATTTTCCAAGTTCTCTATTTGCAGTCTAGAACTGTGGCCAAATACTGTTTCTAACTGTCTGCAGGGTGGTTCCACTTGAAAATTTCCTAGTTAGTTAAACAGATATGTCTGAAGCGAAGTGTAATATCTTTATCTTCAGTTTGTTTATGTCAATCAGAATTTGTCAGCATTTTCCCAAGCTAGAAACTTAGCATAATCCTAAGTTTTAAACTTCGTTTGTTCTGTAATCTAGTTTGTCATCAACTGCAGTTCTTTGCATTGCAATGTCTTGGACTTGGCCTCCCCTGCCCCGCACACACTGTCACCACTGTAATCCAGGCTCCCCCACCTCCTTTGTGCATTGTTTACGAGGTTTCCTAGCTGGTGTCTCCAATTCCATTCTTTTTCTTTTATTCATTGTGTGCCGGTCATTAACAGTCTAATCTCCTTGAAACCTAGCTTTCTAAAAATTTGATCTCTCCTTAAAAGTTTTTAAGCTTCTCTCTTTCAGCGTTTTCTTTTATAACAGAAATACTCTTCCTATTCAGTCTTTATTTTTCTTTATTTCTCAATATAAGTTGCCTATCATAGAATGTTTTCTTCAATGCCCTATTTCCTGCTTATCACCAGTAAGAGATCCACGCTGCACATTCCTGTCGGAGACTTTGATTCTACTCTTCTTTAGTGCCCTCCAGTCCCTAGCCTCAACCTGTTTTAACTTCATCATTCCAGATCCTGTCTTTCAAGGCCTAGCTTCTAAATTTCTTTCTTTTAGAACTTGACAATTCCTGCCGACGTGTTTTTCTATCTATTCTAAATCCTATTTTGAAGGAGTGTGGTGTTAATGGTATTTATTTTGGAGTCAGATAGGTATGGGTTTAAACTTGATTTGGCTTCTTAACTTTTTGACCTTAAGCAAGTTAACCTTTCTAAATGGTAATAGTAGAATAATGCTTAGTGTTATAATTTCTTACATGAGAGCAGAAACCCAGAATAATAGTATTTTAAAGTTGAAGTTTAATTTTCTCTTACATAAAAGAAGTCCAGAGGTAGTCCAGGGCTAATATGGTGACTTCATGTTCATCTAGGATTCACAGTTTCTTGCTTTTTTTTTTTTTCCTACCATTCTAGTGTGATTTCTATATCAAGATTGAGATTACCTCATAGTCCAAGATGGCTGCTGGAGCTCCAGCTATCATAGCTGCACTCCACATAGAAGAAGGAGGAAAGGAATAAGGAAAAAATGGCCTGCTTTTTAGCTCAGTTATGTTTCTTTACCTAGTTTTCTGGAAGTCCCCTACAACCCTTCTGCTTACAAGCTCATTTTAGCTAGAACTTGGTCACATGACCACTACTTGCTGGGAACTTGCAGCTTATTAGTTGGTACATTCCTGCACCACATCAGATTAGTGTTCTGTTAGTTACTAAGGAAGAAGAGGATAATGTGCCTTCTGGCAGACTCAGCATAGTCACCGACAGTGGTGCCTAGCACATGGTGGGGCTTCACATATATCTTTTTGCCTCTGTTTTTTCTGTTGTATTTGAAGTCAGCTCAAATCTTCTTTGTTTCACGTGTATCTTCTTTTTCCAGCTACATTGACAGTTTCTTGGGGGATAAGGACCATTTATCACGTTTCTTCGTTGTGCTTCTAAACACCTCACAGAGTGCTTGCACTTGGACCACGTAACAGGAACTTTATGTGTATTTGTTAATGTATTTTACTTTCTAGTAGGGCCATCTTTTAGTCTCTTGCTGGACTTTTTCCCCCCGTCTGGGTATTTAATATTTTTCCATCAACTGTAAACTAGCAGCTATCATGAGAGGACACACTGAAGATTTTCATTCCTTTGGTAATTTCTTCTTTTCTAATGCCTTAAAAATTACACTGTGGATCCATAACCTAACATTTTATCTTTCTTTAATTAGTGTATTTAAAAAGGTTTTTTCACCTGATGCTTCAATATAAATTCCCCCAAATTGAACCCAAAATGTAATGCATATATGTGTGTTACATATAGCTGTTAAATAGATACAGATTTCTACTATACCTGTTTATTGTGACTATATAGAATATGAATTTTTTTCTTTTCCTTTTTTTTGTTTTTTGGAGACAAGTCTCACTCTGTCACCCAGGCTGGAGTGCAGTGGTGTGATCACCACTCATTGTAGTCTTGACCTCCTGGGCTCAAGCTATCCTCCCACCTCAGCCTCCTGAGTAGCTGGGACTACAAGTGCACCCCACTATGCCTAGCTAATTTAAAAAAACTTTTTATAGGGATGAGGTCTCACTGTGTTTCCCAGGCTAGATGAATCTTCAAAATGCTGTTTGAAAAGTCCTCAGGAAATGATTTTTCTATGCATATTTGACTTGCTCATTTATTTGTAAAGAAGTTCAATGGATTGAAAAACTGCCTATGTCACATTTCTTTGTCAAATGCTTTTGACCCCTGGTTATTTTTCTTTTACTCCCCAACTGTGGATGAGAAGATAGGAAGGATTGGAGACAGGAACTTCCTGCAAGCAGATAAAGTTGTAGTAGTATTACTGGAAGCTTCTTTCTCATCTGCTTGACCCGACTTAATATAAAAATAGGGTCTTACAGTATCAAAGTGTCTTGGAATACAAGCGTTTAGATGAGTTCTTTTTATTCTCCTTTGGAACTCATTAGATAAATATTTTAAATATGCACTATGACTCCTTCAGATGTGTTCTTCGCAGGCATATATTACATCATTAGTATAGAATATACAAGTATAATATAATTTCTTTCATACTCTATTACCAAGATGCTAATATGTTTATATACTCAATCATATATATGTCTTATTTAAACTCATGTGGAGATACTAACAGATAAAGATGTGCTGCTGCAAATTCTTCTTGGAATAAAGTCAGGTGTAAATAAAAGTTCTGTATCATTCAGTTTTAGACAGTCAAAAAGAGTAGGTAGATAGTCATACGTGAGCGGTTATTTGATTTGATATTCAGGTAGAATATTAAGTGAGTGGAAGAGAGGGGCCTCGACTGAAGGGTAGCCACACAGTGCTAATAAGGATGAGACTAGTTTCAATATTAACTAAAAGTCGCAATAATTGTATGATACCTTTTAAATGATATTTTTTAATGATACTTTTTGCATGGTATACAAATGACATAGAGCCATTTATAAAAGCTGATATTTCCTTATAGCTTGACTTTATTTGGTTTTGTTCTCATAGATGTTTTCTCCCAGATGTCAGATTCCAATGGCTTAATGATATTTAGCAAGTTTGACCAGTTTCTGAAGGAAGTGCTGAAGCTCCCAACAGCGGTCTTTGAAGGGCCATCTTTTGGTTACACAGAGCACTCAGTCCGCACCTGTTTTCCACAGCAGGTAAGGACAGTTTTATAGAATCTAGGGCTAGAAGAGCGCTCATCCCCCCCTTCACCTTCTAACAGATTTTTCCAGATTGCTTCCAGTCTAGGATGTAAGGTCTTGAGTAGGGAAGGAAAAAAGCTTTAAAGGTGGTGGTGGGAAGTGGATGAATAAAAGCAGGGGGTAAAAATTCACCTGAAAACACTTTTATGGGGGAACTGGAGGCGGAGGGGGGTGTCTTTTCTAAGAAAAATTGAAATATTTTAAAGAAAAATGTTTAAGGAGTGTGTACATTTTTGCTACTGGACCATATATATTACTTTTTTCCAGATGAGTTCTTTAAACCATGAGATAAGGGAATTTTGATATAAAACCCTGTAACAATACTGCATTGTTTCCTTTATGCTGGAGACAGGGAATGTTGTAAGACAGCTCTTACCTGCCAGCATAATATCCTTCAAGGGTACACTGCCATTGTCATATTAGAAAAAGATGGATTTGATTTCCTTCTGGTGGTGTTGACGTAGAGACTGAAATGAGTGTGTTCCTGAGATCTTAACCATGCTTCAGAGGACCGTCCACACTTAACAAATGGATGGTACAGCCAGAGTCCATGCTTCAGCCAGAGGATATCCATTTGTTAAGGTAGAGATTAGATAAAAGAAGCTTAATGCTAAACTTACTTAGAAAGTTCTGGAAAGGAATTAAAAAAACTGATGCTAAAACTAATAGGTAAAAAATTAATGGAAACAGGATATTGACATAGTCTAAAAGTATCTCCCCATAAGATATTTATTAATTACAAAAAGAACATAGTAACTTTGCAGTGGAGAAACTGATCAGATATCACTTTACCAAGTGATGAAAATCCCTATCACCACTAACGGGATAAACCGATACCGCCTGCCTCCTGATAGGACACATTGAGAAGTACTCAATGTCACTTCTCTGGTAACTCCTGCCAAGAAAGCATAACCTGAATCTCATCCCGAGGAAACATCAGACAGACTCCAACGAAGGAATTTCTACAACCTGACTGGCCTTTAGCTTCAAAAGTGTCAATATCATGAAAGATTAAAAAAGATGAGAACATGTTCTAGGTGAAAAGAGTTTTTAAAGAGACATGAAAAGCTGAATGAACTCACAAGCCAGGATTTTCTGTTGATATAACGGATGTTATTGGGACAATTGGAAAAATATGAATAAAGTTTATAGACTGGATCATAGTATTTTGTCAATGAATGTTAACTTCCTGATTTTGATATTTGTACATAATTATTTCAGAGCATGTCCTGTTTTTTAAAAAACATTTGAACTGTTTAAGGATAAAGGAGCATCCTTCTGCAGTGTTAACATTCGAGGAGTCTTGGTTAAGGGAAAATGGAAATTTTTTGGTAATCTTAACCTTTTTGTAAGTCTGAAAATTATTTAAAGATAAGAAGTTAAACTATAAAAGGAACATATCTAAAGGTTTGAGAACTGAAAGGATGTTGTAAACTAGATCCTCCTGACTTGTGATACTCTGATTCAAAAAAGAATGAAAAACACATATACACACACGGCCCACTCCCCACCTACATACCTTTTTACATTTAAAGTTAACAATTCATGGTTATTTGAATTCCGACTTTCAAATAATATTTACAGTTTTTTTATAGAGGTTATTCAGCTTTAGTACTGAAGGTGGCACCCATGATAATGGAGAATTAATTTTAGTAATGTGAGGAGATGTTCTTCCCAAATTTGTGCACACTCTACCTGATTAGTTTTGTGCAGATTTGCCTCTGCGCACTATTTACTTTTTCTTTCAGCATAAATGGCAATCAGCATCAGCTTTTAGTATATTAAAAATATCTCCGTGCTTCAATTTATTCTAATAAAACATAGTTTGCAGCTTCTCCCCTGAATATGCATTTTCAAATGATGAAAAGTTGTCTGAACATAATCCTTGTACAAGAATGTCCTCCAGGTATTAAAGTGCCCTTCAAGGATGTAAGCGAGGATGAGTATGATGAAGTCACTGCAGACAGCTCTCCTGCATTTTATATCTGGAGCCTGTCTTACTGCTGCTGCTGCTGCTGCCGCTGCCACTGCTGTCACCACCTTGGTGATATCATCACCTCCTATGGTGGCCCACATAATATTCTGGGGTCATCTTGTGTATGATGTACACATGGCTTTTCATACGAGATGCTTCCTGGAGGTCAGGCTAAAAATGGATCAGGTTCCAGAATGCTACTCTTAAGCAAAATCATATTGGAACAGGGAAGGGAATTTGTACAAGGAACTATCAGTGACGAACATTCAGAAATGGATGACAGTTATGTGGGGTGCTAAATCTAATCTTTGATATATGGGTATTCCGATGAGAATCTGATGTTGGAATAACAGTTTAAAATGTTTAAAAAAATTTTTAAGTGCTGTTGTTAATTCTAAGAATGCTGTCTAGGATTCTGCAAATTAACCTTATGACATTCATGATTATGAGGACTTTGAACTCGCAACCTGATTATTACTTTTTACCTGCTTCATTCATATTTTTGTAAAAAAAATTAATCCGCATTTTTGTATATGTCAAACTTGGAAAAGAGAAGTTTATCTCAGTCTGTGAAAAGTTAAAAAAAAAGAAAAGCCTCAGATGAAGTAGAAATCACTGATAGAATATACTGATATATTAACCAAGAAGTGAGACAGCTTGGACAAAGTTTCATGCTGCAAGAGTTAGATTCAGTGAGTTTTGGATTTCTTTTTGAAAATGGGCTTTTCTCAGACAGTTTGTTTTGCTGCAGTATATGTTTCCTTAATGGGAATCAGTTCATACCTCATCAGATAGAAAACGATGTCGATGCAAATTAGAAATTGCTTTGTTTTTTTCATATGTACTTTCCCCCAGCATTTTGATGTTCTGGGTTGAACAAAAAAGCAATCACAATGAAAGAGAAAGTATGACTATTTTAAGAAAGGAGCTGAAAATCCTGCAGTACCTTCCTTTGGGAAGAGAAGTGACTGGTTTAGAGGACCGACCCCTGAGCTGCTTCGCTTTCTGCAGTGCTGTGATGACGAAGCTGCAGCTGAGTGAAGAGGCTGTGAAGACGTTTTGCCTCCCATGCTCAAATGATCGATTGGCAGAATTAAGCATTCCCCGTCATCTGATATCTAGTTTTGATAAAACTCATTTATTTTGGAAGTTATATGCTCTTCTCATGAAGAAGGCAATCAGTGGCTCAGGACTAAAGGCTGAAAGACACCATCTGACAGCAACTCCAGTGCACGTGCCTGGGGGAGTTTAGCTGTGCTGATTATTTTGTTTGTCTTCTATTTACAAAGCCATGTAGATTTTTAGTGGTTGTTCCAACTCTGTTTTCCTTATATACCTTATGATTTTTAAGTCCACACTTTTGTACTCTGTATACCTTTCCATTATAGCATTTTGATGTAAAGAAATTTCAACTTCTTTTTTAATGTAACAAATTACAGCAGAAATGCTTTTTTTTAAAATGACATGACGAGAATTACACATTGGTTTATTTTAGTATAGTTTTAATTCTTTTTTAAAACACATTTTTTGCCTCAAAAACGAACCTAAAATAAGGTCTGCGGATTATGTAGTTTAGTTGTTTTTAAAACACGAGAAATTAAACACGTTTATAAGTTAATTCAGCAGAACCCATCTATTAGGATAGCTAAAATTAAATACTGACTTTGAGTATCGGTAAAGATATTTGGAGCACCCAGTACTCTCAACAAACTTTGCAAGAAGTCCTGGTGGTTTCTTAATAAAAATAAACCAACATCTCCTCATGACCTAGCAATCAAATTAAAACCTAATCCTAGGTTTTAAGACTTTTCAGGACTCCTCTTATCAACGATATTCATACTAGCCCCAAACCAGAAGCATTCTGGATGTCCGTCATTAAAAAACATTGAGGAAAATTTAAGAGAAAATATGTCTGGAATTTGCCCCAAAATAATGAAAGTTGGAGGGAAAGTAAAAGCAAAATGAAACAAAATTAGTCATATGTTAAGAACTGTTGAGGCTGGATAGGCTTTTTTTTTTTTTTTTTTTTTTTTTAATGGAGTCTCTCTCTGTCACCAGGCTGGAGTGCATTGGTGCTGCTGCAGCCTCCGCCTCCCGGGTTTAAGTGATTCTCCTGCCTCAGCCTCCCAAGTAGCTGGAATTACAGGTGCTTGCCAACACAGCTGGCTAATTTTTGTATTTTTAGTAGAGACAGGGTTTCACCATATTGGCCAAGCTGGTCTCAAACTCCTGATCTCAAGTGTTCCTCCTGCCTCTGCCTCCCAAAGTGTTGGGATTACAGGCCTGAGCCACTGTGCCTGTATGGGATAGGCATATTATACTAATCTCTCTACTTTGGTATATTTTTAAGGATTTTAATAATAGAAAAATTGTCATTGCAAATTTGTGATTGTGATTATTGTCTGATCATAGTACAGTATTGTTTTAGCACCCCAAGACTAATACTTTGGTGACTAGGCCAGATATATTAACATTCTTCTGTGTTTACAAGCTGACTTTCAAGGCTTAAAAGTTATTTTAAATAAGCAGTAAATGTATTTAAATTTCTCCCCCAATTTTCCAAACTTTAGAGTTTTGGAAAGTGCAGTATTTCTCCTTAGAAAGAAGATTGCTATTTGTTTATTTTTTGGGTCTTCATATTGATGACTTCTGCGGCCCATCCAGAATGGCCATTGCCATGACGGTGGCTGCAGTGGGGAAGGCATGGTTGGGGCTGCATGCTCCACAGAGCTAGCAGGAGCCAGGAACAGGCAGAAGCTCTGCCCTATCCTGAGTTGACAGGGTGGAAGCTTCGCCTTCCCCAGGCACAGCTGCAGCCGGCCAAGCTGTGGCCGCAGACCGGGTATCTCTGCACTGTCAGGGGCCTGAGAAGGCTACCCCTGCCCCTGCAGGCTTGAAAGTGTCTATTCCCACTGCCTGACCTCTCCTTGCTCCCATCACCTGCTCCAATGTCACAGCGAGGTTGAAGTCGAGCCCGGGTGCTGTTGCAGCCTGGTTGGGTGTGCACACGCTTGGGGCAGCACTGACATGTGAGCCCCCTGTCACCTCAGCCCCCTCTGGACTTTGGGCACTGACAGGCATGGGAAGAAGGCCAAGGGAGTGCTGAGGGCAGCTTGGCACTGGCCTGCAGGTGCCCCTTGACACAAACAGCCTGGGTGCCATGAACAGCAGTAGGAGGCAGACAGGCCCTTGGGTGGAAGGGCGTGGGTCCCTGGTGAAGCCCCACCTTCAAGCCAGGAAGGGCTTGAAGCCCGGGGGTCAGGCTGCCAGTCCTGTGGACTGGAGTGGGAACTTGTGGTGCTTTTTCCAGGCCCACCCATGGCCACTCTTGGACCATTCAGCATGCACTTACTCCCCTTTAAGACCCATAAAAGCCCTGAACTCAGCAAAACTTGAGCAAATGACAGGACTGCCAACTCCTCTCCTGGAGAGGAGCTACTCACCCTAGAGTGTCCCGTCTGCTAAGAGCTGAAGAGATGATGGGGCAGCCAGCTGCAGAGAGGAGCTAACCACTCCAGGGTCTCCTCTCTGCTGAGAGCTGAACGCTTATCGGGATACCCTGGCTGCAGAGAGGAGCTACTCACTATGAGTCTCCTGAGCTGTCTATTGCTCAGTAAAGCTCTTCTTTGCCTTGCTCACCCTCCACTTGTCTGCATACCCCATTCTTCCTGGGTACGGGACAAGAACTCAGGACCCACAAAATGGCAGGCCCAAAAGAGCTGTGACACAAAAGCTGAAATATGCCCCTTGCTTGCCATGATGCTGGCAAGAAGAAGAAAGAAGGAGAAAAGAGCTATACCCCTTTAGGGACACCAGACGTAAGAGCTCCCCGAGCCAGGGATTAACACCCTCTCTGGAGCTCTGTGTTTCCTGACATCTCCAAGCTTATGGGTGCCACCATGTTCATAGGTGCCAGCTGTGGAAGCTGCTTGCAGTAGTACAAGCTGTAGTCTCACAGGGAGCCAGCACCCATGCTGGTGCCTGGAGCTGCCCGCCCTGCTGCAGTTGGCATGTCTGGCTGTGTGCCGTGGCTGGACCCTATGCTCCCTCACACTCCCTTCACTTCCCTACACCTGGCTCGCCCTTGGCAGGCATTGGATCCATCTGGTAGCGTGAGCCAAGTGCAGTCTGCCAGACTGAGGGGGCGGAATGAGCCCAGAGGACCCAGGCAAAACTTGGGTAAAGGTGCCACTGGCCACAGAGGTTTCCAGCGGAAAAGCATCACCCCAAGAATCCTGTAACAATATTGACTTTAGTTTGAAGAGTTCAACCCACCTTGCAAGGAATTTTTAATTTGATGCCTATCTTTATGAAAAGGAAACCCGAATAAGCAAAGAATGGAGAGAGAGGGAGGAGAAGTGAGCAGGTAGGTACATTCTTGCAATCAATGTATGCAGGAGATACTGTTGATAACACTTTACTGGACACCATGCCACACTTCCATTGAGTCACAGAGGTGGTAGCAGTTGTATAAAAATGGGATTATGCTATTGCTAGTTAATTTTCAGAATAGCAAGAATATTTCATGCCTTGAGTTGTCCTCTGATTATACTTGACAAAATATTCTCTCCAGCTATGTACCAGAATGATTTTTCTCCTCACTTTGAAGTGAGATGTCTTCTGGATGTTCTGACTTTGTCTTCCTGGACATTGAATAGAGTTTGGCAAGCATTGCCTGGCATGTGTATGTGTCTATATGTGTCATTTCATAGGTATTCTAATTAGGGAGGTTTTATCATCTCTATTAGCTACCCTTCACTACCATGTACTCTGGTATGGATTAGTAGTGTTTCATTGATTTGAAGATGCTTTTTCACATCTTGATACTTCTGATGTCGAGATACATAACCAGTGATACCTTACAATTGCGGTTGGTTAGGCAGTGGTTATGATGGGCTGTCATTTCCTGCACATGCGTGAACTTGATCATAGGTGTTCATTTGTTGTCACTTAACTGAGTTGTGTCCACTT
This sequence comes from Cacajao melanocephalus, assembly GCA_963573385.1. Classification (NCBI taxonomy): domain Eukaryota; kingdom Metazoa; phylum Chordata; class Mammalia; order Primates; family Pitheciidae; genus Cacajao; species Cacajao melanocephalus. Next base: position 45,768 of record CAUYLG010009397.1, read on the forward strand.
TTGGCACTACATGTGTTGTCATTTAAAATGTTCTCAGGAAAGCATACTGTGATTTGTCATTAAACAAAGTGTTATAAACGTAGAAAGGCTTGGACAGAATAGAGGGGAATATACTAGTTATTAGTAAAACAAATCTTCAGCATTGGAAGAATTCCATATTATTTTGCAAAGCAACAACCTAGTACTTTATAGAACCTTTTTAAAAAACAGGAGGCTTTTAGAGCCTTTTTTTTTTAAAGAAGGTATCCCCAAATAGATGAAGCTGTATTTTTTTTTATTACTGAGATATAACCAAAATAATTTCTTGTCACACTAAAGCATTACATCTGAAAGACCAAACTGGCCAAGTTCCCCTGAATAGATGAAAGGAATTTCAGTTCATCAAGAGGCTGGTGTGACCAACTCATATGTGACGAAGGATTATGGTTAATTAAGTCATCGAGTTAGTTTAATTGGCTGAGTGTTTTTCTTTCTTAGGGGTAGAAAAAAAATAATGGTGTATCTTACAAGTGATCTTATAAGTGCATCTTAGATGAGATGAAATACAGGGTGTGGAATGGGTTTTATTATGATCAGGTCTATAGTAATGAGGCCAGTCCCACTAGCATAATTAGATTGAATAAAATTGTAGAGACCTAGAAGTGAGGTTTTATTCTAGTTGGGCCTGGGACGGAGAGAGTGTCTTATTAAATGAATCCTTACGTAGAAATGACAAGTGGCTCCAAGATTGTTTTCTTTTTAGAAAAGGATTTTTTTTAGCAGTACGTGCTATCCACATGCTCTAGGAAAGCACCCTCTGCCTCACCACTGATGATTCATGAGCTGAAGGCAGTTCCTGATGCATTCATGTTTCCAGCCTGTGGGGTGTGGGGCTGTTGGTCCAGGCCCTTCTTGGTGTTCACTGGTGGCACAGTCCAGTGTGCAATCCCATTCTGGACCTCCGATGTCCCCTCTGCCTTATTGCCTTATGACTCACTGGTATTCAAGTAAAGTAGAAAAATTCATCACCCAAAAAACAAAAGACGCTTGTCTCCTTGTCACTTGGTTCATTGGCTCAATGGCAGCCTAAGGAAGAGGAGTGTGCTTTCTCAGATGTAGCTTTGATTATTCTTTTTAATTATAAGTAAATCTGAGTTTAAATTGTAATTTTGCAATACAGCTCTGTTGATACCCTTAGTTTTCATAAAAAACTTGACTCACTCCTCATTGCCTGCTGAATAAGGTTCTTAGCATGACGTTGTGTCTCCTCAGCAATCCAACCACAGCCTATCGTTTCCCCTCCATTCCTGACTGCTCCCGCTCTACATCATCCCTCTCCTGTCCCTACCCTTAGCACACCAGGGGATCTTTTTGGCTGTTGCCACAGGGTCATGGGTTTGCGCTGTTTACATCCCCCCTCAGCGTTGTGCCAGAGCATCTGTCTCTCCACAGCCTTGCCAACAGCACATGTTCCTACACTTTTGAATTTTTGCCAATCTGATGGGTGAGAAATGTTATCTCAGTGTAGTTTTGATTTGCATTTCTCTTGTTTTGAGTAACCTGTGTTTTGAGTGAGTCAAAGTAGTCAAACTTTTTTGTTTATATTCTTAGTTCTCACTGAAATGCCAGTAACCCCTGACTTTCTATCTCTCCTCCAACAAAAGCTTCAGATTCCACATCCCAGCTAAAATGTGCCTTCTTCTTTGATGCTTTTAATCTTTCACCATAGGATTGTGTCCTCTTCTGTACTCCCATGACAGCTCAGTTATGCCCTGATGGGAGGGATCTTACTCTCCTTCAGCTTTCCATCCCCAGTGACTCACATAGTCTAGAAAAAGATCATACTTACTATTTCTTGGATTAATTGAATGATTTTTTCAATATTTTTTTGAGACCTAGTCATGCTCTGTTGCCCAGGCTGGAGTGCAGTGGCATGATCTCAGCTCGCTGCAACCTCTACCTCCCTGGTTCAAGTGATTTTCCTGCCTCAGCCTCCAGAGTAGCTGGGACTCCAGGCACACACCACTGCACCCAGCTCATTTTTTGTATTTTTAGTAGAGATGGGATTTTGCCATGTTGACCAGGCCGGGCTCAAACTCCTGGCCTCAAGTGATCCGCCCATCTTGGCTTCCCAAAGTTCTGGGATTATAGAGGTGAGCCACCGCATCTGGCCTTAACTGAAGGATTTTAAGTTAACTATGACATGAGAAAATTAGTGATTTTGGTTTGAATTCTAACGAAAGCTTAAACTCACATTCTCGTTGTTTTCATTGATATTATTTCATGATTTTCTTAAAGGAAATAATTTTTGCAATGAGAGAAATGTAATATTTCAGAATATTTGAAGTTTTTCAAATCCTTCCTTTATCCATAACAGATAAAAAATATCTCTTTCTTATAAAACGCACAATGACATTATATTATTTTGTCATTACAAATTACTCTTATTTTCAAAGTCCAAAATAAATCTGTGATGTGGGGAAATTCAGTGTGAAAGTAATTGAAAGGCTGCCTGTTTCAGTTACAGCAACTCTGTAACTCTGGTTAACATATATTTGCCCTCGTCAGATAAAATATCTCTATAACTAGACATAGAAATTTACATAAAAATGTTTTAATCTGGACCGGGCGCGGTGGCTCATGCCTGTAATCCCAGCACCTTGGGAGGCTGAGGTGGGTGGATCACAAGGTCAGGAGATTGAGACCATCATGGCCAATATGGTGAAACTCTGTCTCTACTAAAAAATGAAAAAAATTAGCCGGGCATGGTGGCATGCGCCTGTAGTCCCAGCTACTCAGGAGGCTGAGGCAAGAGAATTGCTGGAACCCAGGAGGCAGAGGTTACAGTGAGCTGATACCGCGTCACTGTATTCCAGCCTGGGTGACACAATGAGACTCCATCTCAAAAAAAAAAAAAAGTTTTAACCTGAAAACTTTAAAAGTGTCACTTTAAAGACTGTTAACTAAATATCATACATTGTTTAAGTGATAAGGTGATGGATATTTATATGTTGCACATAAGAAAACAGGAGTTTTTATTGGAAATGATGAAATTGGAGGCTGTAGCAATCATCTATTGCTAAATTATTTTACTTTCTTATGTTAGTGGAGTGATACTGGATTTTTCATTTTTAAGGGGTTACTCCTCTCCTCTTTTAAAAATGGGAAGAAGTAATTAAGGGTGGAGGGAGGGAGGTGAGAATGCCATATAGGGTAATAGTTGTTAGTCTAGATTAGAATAACAAAGAGAAAAAAGCAGAAACACTTGTTTCTAAGAAAAAATATGAGACTGCATAGAATGATAAAAACAGTCTCAGTGTTTTATAGAGGGAAGCATAAATAAATCATGGTGGTTTTGCTCAGTGGATCAGGCAGCTGTTAAAATGATTAGAAATGAAGACCTTGTACAAAACAAAATGTTTAATAGAACGTTAAATGAAAAAACAGATGACATATTTATATCTATTCTGTTCACAAGTATGTAGAAATATATATACATCTGGAGGGAAACAGAAAAATGAGAATTGTGGGAATGCGTTATTTGCATTTTATTGTAGTTTTTATTAATATTAAGCTCTTAAAAATAAGGAGAAATGCAAAGAATCTGTTCAACTCCAGAGCAAAAACAAAAAAGCTAGCAGACAGAGCCAACCTACTTTCATAAAATTATTTATTGAGGCTAAGTGCGGTGGCTCACGCCTGTAATCCCAGCACTTTGAGAGACTGAGATGGGCAGATCACAAGGTTAGGAGTTCGAGACCAGCCTGGCCAACATGGCGAAACCCCGTCTCTACTAAAAATACAAAAATTAGCCAGCTGTGGTGGCATGTGCCTGTAGTCATAGGTACTCAGGCGGCTGAGGAAGGAGGCAGGAGACTCACTTAAATCCGGTGGGGCATGTTATTTCAATATTTCATATACAGTGGAAACTTACCATATATTTGTTAAAAAGAGAAATAAAGATAGAACAGAAAAAAGCAGTCTAGCCAGCGAGCTGGTATAACAGGAGCGTTGTGATGGGCCTTTGGATATGTAGGTTTCAATCTCATCCTTATTGTAACTATCTCTGTGATTTTGTCAAACTATTTGAACTACTTTAAGCTTCTGTTTTCTATAAGTGAGAAAGCTGCTAAATGGTGTCGAGGTGTTTGCCCTTCAATTTATTTTTTTTCAGTAGTTACCTATCAAGTGTTTCTTGTGTGCCAGGCACTATTAGGAAAGCTGGAAATGTGGTAGACAAGCAGCCACAGTCCCTGCTCTCATTGATGTTGCTTTATACTCAGGTGTGGGGTGCCTTCTCTTCCCCACTGGATAGCAGAAATAGTAACTTGAAGGACAGTCTTGGCTTTGTGTCTCATTTGGGCCAGGCCACTACAAAACCTTTAAATGCTTCATTTTCTCATCTGTAAAGTGATGATAGTAATATCTAACCTAGGTTACCTTATACACTTGACTAAAATAATGTATGTGGGAATACATTTGAATATACTAATGGTAGTATAAAGTACAGCATGTAGTAGTGTCTGTAGTAATGTAAAATATTTTATTTTGCTATGAAATTTAACATGTAATTCACCAAAGCTTGGATGGGAAAAATCTTAAATTAACTTAATCTTGGAGTTCAGAGATTCTTAAAAAATATGGCCAGATGTGGTGGCTCACGCCTGTAATCCCAGCACTTTGGGAGGCTGAGGTGGGCTGGTCACCTGAGGTCATGAGACCAGCCTGACCAACACACAGAAACCCCATCTCTGCTAAAAATACAAAATTAGCTGGGCATGGTGGCGCATGCCTGCAATCCCAGCTACTTGGGAGGCTGAGTCAGGAGAATCGCTTGAACCTGGGAGGCAGAGGTTGTGGTGAGCCGAGATCATGCCATTGCATTCCAGCCTGGGCAACAAGGGCGAAACTCCGTCTGAAAAAAAAAAAAATAAAATAAAATAAAATATATTTGTTTTTCTTCTCTTCACAGAGAAAGATAATGCTAAATATGTTTTTAGACACAATGATGGCCGACCCTCCTCCCCAGTGCCTTGTCTGGCTACCTCTCATGCACAGGCTTGCCCATGTTGAGAATGGTAAGCAGAACTTTTATCATTTAATTCTTCAGGCTATAGAAAATATAGGAACTGATTATTTGCAAAGTCCTTAGCTATTAATAACATTGAAAATTACACTTGACATTTGCTATCACTCTGTCATTTGATTTTGCGGTTTTGGCTTACAGAGGAATATTTCTTTTAAAAAAGGGAGGACACTTTTTATTTCTTCTTTTTTTTTTTTTTGGTCCAGGACAGTCTCACTCTGTTGCCCAGACTGGGGTGCGGTAGCGCAATCCTGGTTCAGTGCAACCTCTGCCTCCCGGGTTCAAGCAATTCTCCTGCCTCAGCCTCCGGAGTAGCTGGGATTACAGGCACCAGCTACCATGCCTGGCTAATTTTTATCTTTTTAGTAGAGATAAGGTTTTGCCTTGCTGGCCAGGCTGGTTTCAAAGAGACTTATTACTTTAGAAAGGAAACCAAGAAGTAGGCTGGGCTTGATGGCTCACATCTGTAATCCCAGCACTTTGGGAGGCTGAGGTGGGTGGATCACTTGAGGTCAGGAGTTCTAGACCAGCCTGGCCAACATGGCAAAACTCCATCTCTATTAAAAATACAAAAATTAGCCAGGCGTGGGTTTGGGCACCTGTTATCCCAGCTACTCGGTAGGCTGAGGCAGGAGAACCACTTGAACCTGGGAGGTGGAGGCTGCAATGAGTCAGAATCGCACCAGTGCACTCCAGCCTGGGGAACAGAGTGAAACTCTGTCTCAAAAAAAAAAAAAAAAAAAAAGGAAAGGATATCAAGACATAGTCATATCAGGTCATACAATTTCAACTATATGCTTTTCCTCCCTAAGATTCCAGATGATTGTTTTCTGTTTGAGCCCACCTGATTTTTAGCCATGACTTCCTGTTTCATCTTTATCAAACTTATAGTTCTAAAAAACTGTATGTATGCAATATCAACTGCAAAAACTATAATTATTTTGGAATAATTTAAAGAAAAATAGTGAAGATATAATTTAACAGTGGGTTTCCTTTTTTTTTTTTTTTTTTTGAGGTGTAGTTTTGCTGTTGTCATTTGGGCTGGAGTGCAATGGTGTGATCTCAGCTCACTGCAACCTCTGCCTCACAGATTCCAGCAGTTCTCCTGCCTCAGCCTCCAGAGCAGCTGAGATTACAGGCACCTGCCACTACGCCTGGCTAATTTTTGTATTTTTAGTAGAGATGGGGTTTCACCATGTTGGCCAGGCTGGTCTCGAACTCCTGACCTCAGGTGATCTGACTGCTTCAGCCTCCCAAAGTATTGGGATTACAGATGTGAGGCACTGTCCCTGTCCAGGTTCCTTTTTTTCCCCCCATTTTTTTCCTTTACCATTTTTGCCTTGAATCTGTTCTTGGTATCCCTCCCAGTAATTTGACATAAATTTTTGTTTTGCTTTGAGTTAAAATGGTGTTTATCTTTCGGTAACTTCTTAATTTTTTTCTGTTCTTGCCATCAGTTTATCTTCTCCTGTAGCTTGTTGGCATTTGTTAAAGGGAAGGCCATTGTTTTTCTAGCAACATTCCCAGTCTCCAGGCTCTTCCCTTTCTTCATTCCTCAAAAGAGAATGAGGAAGAGCTAAGAAGCCACTAAAAAGAGTTTTTAATCCCTTCTGGAAGAATGAAATCAATGCCCGTACTGTTTTTATTTTATCACTGTCCTATCTATACTTTAAAATAAATTTTTCTCAGCCTTTTACCCAACTGTGGCTTTAGTTCACAAGTACCTCAGATTCAGGATTCATTTCTTAAAGGACCAGAATCTCTCTAGACTAAACCCGCAAAATTTTAAAAACAGGATTCTTGGATAGAATTAAATTTTTGAGAGCAATACCTTCATAGCCTTAAGTGTTTTAGTAGTTTTATGTCCAATTGATTTTCATGAAATCATTTTGTATTTGCTATTTGTCAAGATGTATTATCCATATGAACATTTTATTGTGACTTTTATAAAGTATAATTTATTGATTACATTCTTAATGTGTGTGGTTTGTAATATTTTTATCAAAGAGAAATGTTATAAAATCATTAAAATATCTAGAAATAAAATATGTTACCTATTACACTAATATTTTTCTATATGTCTTAATTTTAATGGTGAGAAATTATAAAATAATGGTATTTCTGTTTTTTTTTGGTTTGGGCTCCATGAAGTTAATCATGAATTAGATCGATGTTACTATGCATAAGGAGTAATGTTTATTCACTTAAGCAAAGGTTGCACTTTTTAAATTGATTTACTCATCCAAGTAAGATAAGAAGGTAACTACTAAGGTAGTAGATGCTTAACTACTACTAAGTGATGCATTTTACCAAAATAATACTTTTACCAGAACCTGAACAGTCCTTCTCTTTCTTATTTATAACTGACCCAACACACCTGTTAATTTTTTCATCATTCTAGTTCTCTGCTTTTCTACCTGTCACCCATTCCACTGACTAAGGATTGAGTTGGAAAAGAACACAGGAAAATCACATAGACATATATGGTTTGAAGAGAACACAGGAAAATCACATAGACATATATGTTCAACCAAAATTATCAGAACATATTTGATAATTTAATACTAATACACATATGTCTTTTATTATTAACCTAAATTACTTAGAATTATAAATATTGGCTGCACAGATGTTGACCTCATTGACATTAGCTGAGATTGATGGAGTTCATTCTTTGGAGGAACGATACTAGGTTGTATAGTTAATTTGGAGCATACACTCTTAATTAGTATTTACAGCATTCCTTAGGAATATCTTGATGGCAAAAAACTGAATTTCTTAGAAATAATATCCTTTGGAATTTTTATTGCTAATTTTAGTTTTCTTTTAGTCCCTAGTGGTCATGTTATATAATCTCATTGTATTGTTTTTCTCACCTCATACTCAATTTTTTTTGAGTCTTGATTCATTAGTTAATATATATTTTTGGAAGCAAGTCTAAAAGTCTCTGTAATTGAAATAAGATTGTGGTCTTATATATATAATGCTAGAAGGAATTGCTCAATGAAGATTTGAATACTCTATCCCTCTTTTCTTTTTTAAGACGGAGTTTTGCTGTTGCCCAGGCTGGAGTGCAATGTTGCAATCTTAGCTCATGGAAACCTCTGCCTCCTGGGTTCAAGCGATTTTCCTGACTCAGCCTCCTGAATAGCTGGGATTACAGGCATGCATCCCACGCCCAGCTAATTTTGTATTTTTAGTAGAGACAGGGTTTCTCCATGTTGGTCAGGCTGGTCTCAAACTCCCGACCTCAGGTGAACCACCGGGCTTGGCCACCCAAAGTGTTGGGATTACAGGCGTGAGCCACCACACCTGGCCTATCCCTCTTTTCTATTAACTTTCTTTTCTTGTGTTCGGAGTTCAATTGTCAGAGGAAAAAATTATGCTACCAACATTTAAAAGCATAAACAGTGATATATAATATACAGTTGTGTATTGCCCTTGATAGTACATTGGAATGATTAAATTAGAATCATTAGTCTATGTTGAATTTTTTTCTGATGTATTGAGTCTTTCTTTTTTTTTTTCTAGTAAATGGCTGGATAGGCTAGCAGATAATTTAGATTCTTTCATCTTACTTTTGTTTTATTGTTGTTGTTGTTTCATTTTTGAGACAGGGTCTTTTCTGTCGCCCAGGCTGGAATGCAGTGGCATGATTTCTACTCACTGCAACCTCCGCTTCCTGGGTTCAGACAATTCTTGTGCCTCAGTCTCCTGAGTGACTGGGATTATAGGCATGCACCATCATGCCCAGCTAATTATTTTTTGTAATTTTAGTAGAGACAGGGTTTTGGCGTGTTGTCCAGGCTGGTCTTGAACTCCTGGCCTCAAGTGATCTGCCTGCTTCAGCCTTCCATAGTGCTGGGATTACAGGGGTGAGCCACTGCACCCGGCTCTAATTTTGTTTTCACCTTTGTTTTTATATTAGATTTGGTATTCCCCTGTATTGACTGTATTCTCCAAATGAAAATTTATTCTTTCTTCTTTTATTCCATCCCTTCTCTCCTGCCCTTTTTCTCTCCCCTTTTCTCTCCTGTCCACAAGTCTTCCATCCTGTGGAGTGCTCCTACTGCCGGTGTGAGAGTATGATGGGTTTTCGGTACCGGTGCCAGCAGTGCCACAACTATCAGCTCTGCCAGAATTGCTTTTGGCGTGGCCATGCCAGTGGGCCTCACAGCAACCAGCACCAGATGAAGGAGCATTCCTCTTGGGTAACTGCTTTGTGTTTCGTCTGTGTCCCTGAGTGTTAATCTGTTTTATCAGTAACAGCACCTGGGCCTGTTTCCTCATGGATGCCTACCAAATAAGGATGTGGTGTAGTAAAATCTTAACACTAACGTTTATGCCAGGCTTGCAGAAATGTTGTGCTTCTTCACTTGATTTTAAAAGCAGAATTTAAAAAACTTTCAGGAAATAAAGATAGTATATTTGAAATGGTCTATTTTATTCAGTAAAGTGGAATGTTGCATTGCTCTCTTTCCAAAGTGAAAAATGGGTTTCTTCTTATTTTAAAAATGTACAAGGGGAATCTCCCCAGTGTTTATTTTTTTGAGTTTTAAGTAAGACCTAAAAGTTCTTTTCGCAAGCAAAATTTCCTCGTGTTTACAGGGTTTAAATGTTGCAAGGAAAGTTGCAGAAAATAAAGGAGTTAAATATTTATGCCTGTAAAGTTGGAAAAAACATTGTATTTTACAACCATTGCCACATTGGTGTTTTTACCTTCTAAAGTAGTTTTTAAAATAATAATATCTTGACGGAAGTTAATATCTGATTTTTCTATGGTGCTTATAAATTATGTAACATGCTTATCATCAGTTATTTTCCTTCCTTTCTCTCAGTTTATTTGCAGAGTTTTAAAAATGCCATATTTTCCTTCCAAAAAGTTGCCACAGCCTTTGTTTTAAAATATTTCCTCTAGTTTTTGTTGGTTGGTTGGTTTGCTAAACGGTAGAAAAACATATAAGGGCAGAAGTATAATTAAGGATCTAGGTCTTTAGCCTGGTTATGTTGGCCTTCAAGTATTAGAAAGCTTTTTAACCAGTTTTTATTTTCTCTTTGGTTTTCTTAAAACTGCACCAAGTAAAAGCAAATAAACTTACATCAGGAATTAAAGAAAGAAACAAAACAAACTTCAGTGTACACTTAACCCTAGTTCTTTCATCTTTGACAATCTGTCAGATACTTTTTTTTTTAACTAGATAGGTTTCTGTTATAATTAACCATAAAATTTTGTTAAACTGAATATCCTATCCTGGGTCTTGTGTTGTGAAATGCAATTTTTTTTTTTTTTTGGTTGAAGAACCACTTTTAAAATCCTAAAAAAAAGGGGAAAAAAATACAGTAGTTTTTTTCTTTTCTTTTTTTATTGAATAAAGAGAATTTACAGATTTTCAAATTGTTTCTTTTTGGTTTCTTAAAGTACAAGTACTTCACTATATTAATTGTTGATGTTTTTTCCAGTGGGTTTTTTTTTGGGGAGGGGGTGGAGGGTAGAGTCTGACTCTTTACACTGGGATAATATTTGCTGTTTAAATTTTCATGTTGACTGAGTTTGCTGGTATATTTCTATTGAAAATTCTCATTCTGGATGTTGGAATGAGGAGAATGAGAAACTTCTTGTTTTCTCTAGTTTGAACTTCCTCATTTGGCTAACTTATTACCCTTTTAAAAATGGGGATTTTGTATTTATTTAAAGACAAGTGACTGATACTGCTTTATGATTTGCATTTTTCATCTACTCTTGAATTTTTTCATTGAGTTATAAGATGCATACTGAAAAGTATACAGATCACAAATTCTTACATTTCTGTGTGATCCTCACAGCACTTGGGAAGTAGGTCTTATTTGCATGGGTTGTTATTCTTATTTTAGCTTTTTTTGTTTTATAAATTCCTTTTTGTTATAGTGACTTAAATTTTTTTTTAAATCAAGTATTGTCATCCTGCATAATTTTGAAGATAGTATGATAAATGTGTCAGTTTTGAATTTTGATGGATATATGCCTTGTGTGGGGTAGTTGCATACTGGTAAGGCCTTTTAGCAGTATGTGTAGGTGTCTGTATGTAACTTGCTTTCAGATTCAAGATTCTGTACATGAAGAGCTCTTGCTCTTTGAGGAAGATGTAGTTGAATTTCGAGGCTGGGTAAAGAGGTTTCCAGCTAACAAAAAGATGTGCTAACAATTTAATAGTAATTTCTTCAAGATTGTCAGCTGTGTTTATACTAATATTTTGAACAAATGTTTCTATATGCTCACAACGTGAGTTTAAGTGTGTGTTTAACCAGTTGGTATATGAATTTGCATTGTAGATGTGATATGTGACTTTTTAGTACCTGGAAGTTTATTTTGAATTTTCCAGAAACTTCTGTTAAATGTTTTTATCTCAGTAACTATGCAGTATAATTCATTCTTTTAGTCATTGGTTCACTTGGTTTGCCTTTATTACAAAGAAAATGCCATGCGGTACCATATCTGAGATTCATCCTGTCTGTTCATTCTTTCATTTAAAATATATTTTTAAGTGCCTACTGTGTGCCAGGTCCTGTAAGAGGCTTTTGGGATACATCTGTCAACAAACCAGACAAAGACTCCTGCCCTGTGGAGCTTAAGTTTTAATGAGTATGAAAGAGACTGTTAGAACTTGCCAGCATTACTCTTTTCCTATTCTTGTTGGCACGTACCTAGACTACACTTTTCAGCCTTTGTGTTGCTGAGTGGAACCATGTGAATAGTTCTTGCCAGTGGGATGTGAACAGAATGATAGGTGTCTTTCCAGAAGAAGACAGTTAATGAATTGCAGGGTGGCTTCTCTACTCTCTCTGCTACCTTGGTGGAGAGAATGTCATTAAGACCCAGCGGAGGGTGAAACCATGAATCGAAAGGAAACTGGGAGTTTGAATGATGGGTGGAGAAGAATATCCAGCAATCCTCTTGACTGTGATGGGGGCATGATAAAAACTTTGTGTTGAGTCACTGAAGTTTTAGTACAAGAAGTAGAGTTCTGTTAAAATAAAATCTTAAAATTTGTGGCATTGTCTTGGCAGTCACATGGCACACTTGATGAGGAAACTGATATTACAGAGGGCAAGTCAGAAACCCACGTTATTTATAGTAGCAACCAGTTTGGTAAATGTATCGTCTGTGATCATTTGGAAGGCACAAGTGGGCTCTAGGTCAAGTGTTGGAAAAGATCAGAATGTGAGACTGTTAATGGTAAGGTAACAAAGGAGAGAGATGAGCTCAGAAAGAATTGGTTAGTGCACAAGCAATAAATGAAAGGGAACAGAGAAAGCTCTGATTCTTGGGGCAGTGAAAGGAAAAACAGAATGCTTCCAGACCCTAGAGAGAAAGCTAGGCATTGAGACAAGCTTTAAGCAGCAAAGTCCTAGTAGAACTTCTCAGTGGAAAAAGGTGACCCAGTCCTGTGGCAAAGATCAAAGTAAGGGAATGGGCTCTTGTTCTTGGCTGCTTATCAGAATCCCCTTGGTTCTGCCTACAGAGATTCTGCTTTATTGGTCTGAGGTACATGAAACCCTAGACATAGACAGTTTTAAAAGTTCCCTAAGTGGGTGAGGCGCAGTGGCTCATGCCTGTAATCCCAGCACTTTGGGAGGCCAAAGCGGGTGGATCACCTGCAGTCAGGAGTTCGAGACCAGCCTGGCCAACATGGTGAAACCCCATCTCTACTAAAAATACAAAAAATTGGCTGGGCATGGTGGTGGGCACCTGTAGTCCCAGCTACTCAGGAGGCTGAGGCAGGAGAATCACTTGAACCTGGGAGGTGGAGTTTGCAGTGAGCCCAGATTGCACGACTGCACTCCAGCCTGGGCAACAAGAGCAAAACTCTGTCTCAAAAAAAAAAAAAAAAAAAAAGCTAGTGCAGAGAAGCCACAAATAAAAATAAAGTTCCCCAAGTGATTCTATCATGCAGCCAAAGCTGAGAGCAACTGATGTTGTTCATATGGCTTCCAGGTGGCTTCTGTTAAGTTGAAAGCAAGAGTCAAAGAAATACATTAGTCTTAGGAAAGAACTTTGTGTGTGGTTACTGGCACATGGAATCAATCAACTGGAAACAAATAGATCAAAGGCGAACTAAGTTTCTGAAGAAATTACATTGGCAAAGAAATTATGAGCCTGAACTGAACAAGCCCTTAACTATTTGAGCTATAAAACCACTATTAAAAAAACAATAACCACCACCCTGAGAACTTGGTCTGGCAGGGTAGTTTGATGGGTTGTGAAGGTTGTGCAGCCCCTCCAGAGGGTATGCCAGAGCCCACCTGGCCAAGAAGGCTATTGGATAAGGAAGAAAGTCCTGCTCCGGCTCCACCATTGTATATTGGGAGCAGGAAGGGAAGGTGCAGACAGTTTGCCTTTTTAGTTCATAGATTGCATCTTAAGGAGTTCCACATGATCCTTATGAAGAAGACTGTGCCATATCCAGAGATCCTGGATGCAGTGACTAAATCGGACCGCAGGTGTTCCGCCTGGGCATGTGTGGCACAGTGGGAGGAGGTAAGGGTGCTCTGTGTGTAAGAAAAGGGAACAAAAACGTAGTTGGTGATTGAAGTTTCAACAATATTCTTTTCTTAAATTCCACTGGAGAGAACTAGTCATATGGTCCCATGTGGCCACAAGGAGGGTGTGTTGTATATTATCTGTATATCACTTCTCAGCCAAGGTGGTTTGAAGCAGGCATGCCTCTTTGTCTTTACCCTCCCACTGCTGGTATACATTGACCAAATGGAATGGTCTCCAAAGGGACTGGCTGAGGCAGAAGTCCTCAGATGGTGTATGTAGGCTGGGTACCTGCATGGATGGAGCAGAGCCCCTCTGCCAGCTTACATGGGACTCTAATATGAGCTGATATTAGCAAGTGGAATCAGGAATGTAGGGGTGGGGAGATTGGAGATTGAATACAGAAGGCATATAGGCCTTGTTGAGAAAGTGGGATTTGAGCACACTTAGAAGTTTACCAGCAGGTATCTGGGGAAGAGTAGAGGTAGTGTTCAGTGTTCAGGCCCTGGGGTGGGAGTGTACCTGTAAATCCAGGGAAAGAAGCCAGCGTGGCCAGAATGAAATGAGCAGGGGAGGATTGTAGGAGAGGAGGTGAAAACACTAATATGGGCCTGTTGACCATTGTAAGGACTTGTACTCTGAGTGATATGAGGAGTCTTATAGGGTTTTGAGTAGGAGAATAACATGATTTGATTTATATTTTTAAATGGTCAGTCTAGATGCCATGTAAAGAGTAGATAATGGAAAAGAAAGAGAGGAGCAGAGAGACCATTTAGGAGAAATTCTAACGATAATTAAAACAAGATATGGTAGGACAGTAGTAGAGGTTGTAAAAAGGATTGAATTATGATATGTTGTATAAATCAGCCTAATGGGTTGGTTGTGGCTTGTGAGAGTGGAGGAGTCAAGGAGAAGTCTAACATTTTGTCCTGAGGATAGAAGGATGGAATTGCCGTAGACTGAGATGGGGAAGGCTGTGGATGGAGAATGTTTAGATGTAGGATCAAGGATGAACCTTGTTCACCCTTTGTTCTGGACATGTTGAACATAAGTTGCTTATTAAATATCTGTTCATATGGAGTTGTTGAGTAGGTCATTGTATATGATGAGCCTAGAGTTTAAGAAAGAAGTCTGAGATAGAAGTATAAATCTGGGAGTCATTGGCATATATTTAAAGCCATGAGACTGGATGATACCACTAAGAGAATGAGTGAAGATGGAGAAGAAAAAAGAGGAGTAAGAACAGACCCTGGAGCTCTTCAGTATGAGGACATCTGGGAGAGGAGGAAGATCCTGACTCCAGTGAGGTGGGATGAAAGCCAGGAGAGTGTGTGTTCTGGAAAACAAGTGAAGAATGTGTTTTGAGGAGGAGGAAGTGATCAACTGTGTCAAATGCTGCCGACAAGGAAGAAGGACTGACCCTTTTTCTAACAATGTGGAGATTGTCTGGAGAACAGTTTCTGTGGAGTGGTGGGGATAAAAACCTGATTAAAGTAGGTTTAAGAGGGAAAGGCAAGAAAGATGGAGACAGCTAGGATAGATAACTGTCCTAATGAATAATTGAATGTCTTTTTCTGACACCATTTTGTCTTCTTTTTTTTTTTTTTGGAGACAGAGTACTACTCTGTTGCTCAGCCTGGAGTGCAGTGGTGCGATCATGGATCACTACAGGCTTGACTTCCTGGGCTCAAGCAGTCCTCCCACCTCAGCCTCAGTAGCTGGGACCACAGTCATGTGCCACCATTCCCAGATAATTTTTGTAGATACAAGGTTTTGTCATTTCTACCAGACTGATCTCGAACTCCTGAGCTGAGCTCAAGTGATCTGCCCACCTCCACCTTCCAGAGTGCTGGGATTACAGGGATGAGCCATGGAGCCCGGTCCTCAAACACCATTTCTCATAGTAGTTCCTATTGGAATTTTCGAGGACTCATAAATTCCACTTCACTTTTCCTCCCAACAAGATGACAGCCAAGAGTTAGGCAAATGGCAGTCAGTTTGAGAAAGTGATTTTAATTGTGGGGAAACAGTGGATTAGCCTGTAGTCCCTCAATCAAATATACCCTCACTCAACTGCTGGTATTTCCAGCAGGGAACAGATCTTGAACATTTATGGATCTGGGAAGAGAGGAGAATGTGTGCTCTGCGGAGTGTGCAGATCCCAAAAAAGAGAGGAAGGGGCTGAGCTGGGCACGTTCAGTTCCTTCTTCAAAACCAACCAGTCTGATTAGGAGACTGAGGGTCAGAGGGTCCCTCTACCTGGAAATAAAAGAGTGTACAGTAACTAAATAATATTAATTTTTATATTCAAACATGCAAGGTTATATCAGTCTTCTTTGAGACACTTGGTAAATATTTGAGTAACCTTGTCATCAAGACTGTGGTGCCCATAGTGTTCCAATGACTCTTGCTGCATAAAAAGCCACCCCAAAAGTTAGTGACATGAAACACCAATCATTTGATTACACCTGCAGATTTGAATGGGGTGGAGGATTGGCTTGTCTCTGCTCCATGCCATCTGGGGCCTTCGCTGGGGTGATTGAAATTGTAGGGTTGGAGGATGTGGCTTGAGTGACCGGAGGGTTCTTGCCTCCCATGTCTGACTGCCCTGGGATGGGGAAGGGTGGGATCTACTGGGACGGTCCCTGGGGCCACCTATGTGTGGTCTCTTAATGCGGCTTGTGCTTTTCACAGCTTGGCTGCACTGTGTCTTAAGAGACAGCATTCCCTAGAGGAGGCAGCAGTTGTCCAGGAGAGCAGGGCCGAGCCGCAAGGCCTTTCTCCCCTGGCTGTGGGAGGTGTGCAGCCTCAATTCCGCTGTGTTCTACATGATGTGAGGAGTCACTGAGGCCAGCCTGGAATGAAGGGGAGGAGAACTGGACTCCTCTCATGGTGCTGGTGATGCTCCTGGGAAGGTCACATTGCAAAAGCTCCTATGTGATGGAGACATTGTTGCAGTGATCTTCTGCCCGTTATCTGTTTGGAAGTGACAGTCTGTCCCACATAGGAGAAAGCCTTGTAATCAGAACAAGGGTTCCCACACAGGTGATTAATTTAGCCATAGTGATTATCATGTTTTCCTATTAAATTATACTTTTTAAAGGAAGGCTTTATTAAAATAACTAAGCATAATATTTACTAGGATTTTTATTACATTTAAATAGTTTAGGTTTTTTTTTAAGTAAAGTATTTTGAATATAATTGTTTTATTTAGTTGGGTTTTTTTTTTTTTTTTTAAATCACTGTTAAACGATCTTTAACCTTAAACTTCCTTTTCCTTGATCTGGGCATACATGCTCTTCTGATTTACTTTAAACCAAACTCCTTCCACATCTGCCTACTTCCTTCCCTCCCTCCTAAACTCCTATTAATTGTATGGTAAAATATATGTAATATAATATTTACCATCTTAACCATTTTTAAGTGTACAGTTCAGTGGCATTATGGGCATTCACACTGTTTTCAGCATTTCATCTCCAGCATCCTGACCCTTTTTATCTTTCCCAACTGGAACTCTTCAACCTTTCTTGATATGCAAGGAAGGTTCATAGCAAACATGCCTTCTTTGCCTTCCTTTCAGATCTCTGCTTACCTTGGTCTTCACTTTACCAAGATAGATATGACTGATTCCCATCTAGGTACTCCATGGCAGGAAGTCTCTCTCTGTGTTTGCCCATTTATACAAAATATGCTTGTACCACAGATACAGTTAGTAGAGGGCCTTTGTGAATTTAGTTATGTAACTGACTGGTCAGTGGTATGGAAATTTCACCTTTCTTCCCAGCAGATGGCAGAGTCCACCTTTGAACAAAGTTACTTATCCTGTTCTTCAGAATCTTCTATAAACGAAGTACGTTGGATTTCTTTAACAATCTCTGTTAAACAAATATTGCTTTACTTAAAAAAATGTCAATGGACAGTTTATATGTGCAGCAAGTTGTTTGGGCATTAGTAAAAAGTGAGCCATTTAAGGAGTCAAAGCAAATTTTCTTGTGACAGACCTGGATCAGTTGAGATTGTTGGCTTATTTTGGTCAGAAGCAATGTTCGATTTCCATATGACTAGTGTCCCTCTCCTCACACCTCTTGAATTATGAAAGATAATATGTATTCATGGGGAAAAAGGTGTGCTTACTGAGCATACTCCTGTCCAGTTTTAAATAGCTACATGTCATAATGAAATGATTACTTTGTATAAAGTACAAAACTAACAGAATATTTTTTAATGTATAACACAGTATCCCCACTTGTGGCAAGTGAGAGCTAAGACATACACATGAAGAAATTAAAAACAAAATATACAAAATCAAGTCCTTTAACCCAGTGGCCAACTCTTCTCAAAGAAACTGCTGAGGCTGGGTCTGCCATGGCCCCTGCCTCTGCGTTTATCAGTCAGTGTTCTCATTTAAGCTGTCTGTCCTCTTGTCTTGTCTGACCAGCATTTTATCATGGTCAGCACCTCCTGCCGCAGCCCAGCTGTCTAATAGTCCTCTGCAGCTCAGTTCCCTTTAGCACTGCTGGTCCTTAATCAGCAAGCTGCCCTCACTTTCAGCTGCCTCTCCGCACATTTCTTTCACCTGCTGCCTCCGTTGAAATTTGGCTGCCCTGGAAGAACTCCACTTCTCTGCAACCTTTTTGGGTGGTGGTTATTTTTTCTCTCACATCCCATGCATATTTAGGGGTTGACATTTTTATTAGGGTGACCATATAATTTGTCATCTAAACCAGACCCACTTGAGAGTGAAAGGAGGCACTGTTAATTATGCAGGGACAACATGCATAAATTGTGATTGTCTTGGACAAACCATTATTTGTGCTCACTGTTTTAACTTTGTTTTTACATTAAAAAATTACTACAAATTTAGCTGCTTAAAATCATAGAAAGGTATTGTCTCAGTTTCTGTAGGTCGGAAGTCCAGGCTCTCTGCTCCAGGTCTCACTGAGCTGAAATCAAAGTGTCAGCTGAGGCTGTAGCTATCACCGAGGGCTTAGCAATATTAATATTAGCAATTTAGTCCTGCTAGCTCCCTGTTGGCAGAATTTATTTAGTTGCAGCTGTGGTGGTGAGGTCCCCATTTTCCTGCTGGTAGCCCACTAAGGATGACTCAGCTCTCAAAGGCAACCTGCAGTTTGTTTTCATGTGGCCCCCATAAGCAGTTTGTAGCATGAACGTTTGCTTTTTTCTAGGCCAAATAGAATGCAGCTCTCTGATTTCCTTTCCTGCAACCAGCCAGAGAAGTACTGCTTTTAAGGGACTCACCTGATTAAACCAGGGCTACCCAGTGTTGTCTCCCTTTTGCCTTATAATATAATGTAATCAAAGGAATGATAGCTTATCGTATTCATAGGTTCTACCTGCACTCCAAGGGGAAGAGCTCATACAAGGACAGAGTTCACTGAAGGTAAACAGAATTCTGCCTATACTAGGATGGATTACTTGACTCCAGGAGTTTGAGACCAGTCTGGCCAACATGGTGAAACCCTATCTCTACAAAAAATACAAAAATTAGCTGGGTGTGGTGGTGGGTGCCTATAATCCCAGTTACTCGGGAGGCTGAGGCAGGAGGATCTCTTAAGCCCAGGAGGCAGAGGTTGCAGTGAGCTGAGATTGTGCCACTGCACTGCAGCATGGGTGACAGAGTGAGACCCCATCTCAAAAAAAAAATGTAAATTAACTTGAGGTAAAAAATGGTTAAAGGACCTGAATGGATGTTTCTCCAAAGAAGATGTATAGATGGTTGATACGCACATGAAAAGATGCTCAACATAATCGTTAGGGAAGCACAAATCAAAAACACAGTGAGATGCTGCTTCACACCCAGTAGGACAGCTAAATAAAAAAGACTGACCGTAACAGTATTGGCAAGGATGTAGAAAAGTCAGAACCCTTATACTTTGTTGGTGGGAATACAAAATGGTGTAGCCACATTGGAAAACAGTTTAACAGTTTCTTAGAATGCTAAACATAGACTTACCATGTGATCTGAAAATTCTGCTCGTAGGTATGCACCCTTGGGAGCTGAAAATATATGTCTCCACAAAAACTTTTATGTGAATGGTCATTGCGGAAATAACCCAAATGTCCATCAACTGGTGACTGGACAAAGTGTAGTTTACCAATACAATGGAGTACTATTAGGTGATCTAAAGAAATTAAGTATGGATGTATACTGAAACATGGGCGAACATTGAAAACATGCTAAGTGAAAAAAATCAGACATAAAATGTCACATATTGAATCATTCCATTTATGTGATATCTACAGAATAGGCAAATGCATAGAGACAGAATGAAATGTACAGAATAGGCAAATGGACAGAACGTACATTAGTAGTTGCCAGGAGATGGGGAGAGAGAGGAATGGGAAGTGGCTGCTGATGAGGATTGGGTTTCTTCTTTAGAGTGAGGAAAATGTGCTGAAGTTAGATATTAGTTATGGTTGTGCAACTCTTTGAATATACTAAAAACCACGGAATTTTACAGTGGGTGAATTTTATGGCATGTGAATGATATCTCAATGTATTCGGTTTTTGCATTACTATAAAGGAATACCTGAGACTGGGTAATTTATAAAGAAAAGAGGTTTAATTGGCTTACAGTTCTGCAGGCTGTACAAGCATGGCACCAGTGTCTGCTCAGCATCTAGTGAGGGCCTCAGGAAGTTTACAGTCATCGCAGAAGGCATAGCAGAACGAGAGCAGGAGCAAGCTGGGGGAGGAGGAGCCACTTCATTTTAACAACCAGCTCTCCTGTGGACTGAGAACTCACTCATCACCAAGGGAATGGCGCTAAACCATTCTTGAGGGATCTGCCCCCATAATCCAGTCACCTCCCACCACACCCCATCTCCAACACTGGGAATCACACTTCAAGATGAGATTTGGAAGGGGCACGCATCAAAACCATATCACTCAATAAAGCTATTATTTTTTATTTAAAATTAGATGGCTAGGGAAAGCTTTTTTGAGGTAGTGACATTTAAACTGACATTGGAATGACTAACTTGAGGTTGGTAGTTGTGAATTCAATGTCAGACCAGTCAGCATAGCCGTGTATTTTACTCCCACCACACGCTGTGTGGGTGGAGGCAGAGAGGGTTGAGTTTTGACGGAAAAGTATGACAAAGGGAGAGAAGTGGCAAGGAGGGGGTTTGAGTGTGTGCAAAGAAAATATATGATCGAATGTAGGCTTGTAGGAGAGAAATTAGGGCCACGAGGGAGACAAGGTAAAGATGGTAGGCTCAATGTAGTATATAGGTTCAGTGGGTTGAGGTATTGTTGGAGGCAGACTACTAGAAGGAATGTGCTAGAAAGACAGAAGTTGGTATGAGAGTAGGTGCTTGAAACTGAGATTTTAGGTAATATACAGTAACTGGCAATAAAATGTTGTAGGTAGGAGATGACCGGGATGGTGGCCAACATAGGGTGGGAGAACAGCTGCTGAAGGAGGGGAGTTCAGAGAGGACATGCGTATTAACAGATGTATCAGCTTCCTGTGGATGCCGTAACAAATTACCACCAACCTGGGATCCTGAACCAACAGAAATTTATCCTCTCACACTGCTGGACACAAGTTTGAAATCAAAGTGTCAGCACAGCCACACTTCCCTCTACAGGCTCAAGGAAAGTATCTGTTTGTATTAGGATTCTCCAGAGAAACAGGCTCAATAGGGTGTGCACATGCATGTGTGTGAGATTTATTATAAGGAATTGGCGCATCCAGTTATGGAGGATGACAAGTCTGAACATCTGCGGGGGTGAGTCAGCAAGTTGGAGACCCAGGAGAACGGATGATACAGGTCCAATCCTGGTCTGAAGGCCTGAGAACAAGGAGAACCAATGGGACGTAGTTCCGGCAGGCGCAAGACCTAGGATGTGTTGATTTTTCAGTTTGGGTCCAAAGGCAGAAAAAAGCCAATGTCCCAGTTTGAAGACAAGAGGACTTCCTTCTTATTTGGGACTGGGTCAGCCTTTTTGTTGTATTCAGGCCTTCAAATGATTGGGTGAGGCTCATCCTCACTAGGGAAGGCCATCTCTTTTACGCAGTCTACCAATATAAATGTTAATCTCATCCAAAACGCCCTAAAAGGAACACCCAGAAGAGCATTTGACCAAATATCTGGGCTTCTCATAGCCTAGTCAAATAGACACATAAAATTTATTTTATTTTTATTTTGAGATGGAGTCTTACTCTGTTACCCAGGTTGGAATGCAGTGGTACCATCTCAGCTCACTGCAACCTTCCAGGTTCAGGTGATTCTCCTGCCTCAGCCACCCGAGTAGCTGGGAATACAGGCATGTGCCACCATGCCTGGCTAATTTTTGTATTTTTAGTAGAGACAGGGTTTCACCATGTTGGCCAGGCTGGTCTCGAACTCCTGACCTCAGGTGATCCACCCGCCTTGGCCTACCAAAGTGCTGAGATTATAGGCGTGAGCCACTGCGCCCAGCCCCTTGACACATACATTTAACATCACGCTGTTCTTTGCCTCTTCCAGCTTCTAGCTGCAGTTGGCAGTCTTTGACTTGTGGCTGTATCACTTCAATCTCTGCCTCCTTGGTCACATTGCCTCCTTCTTTTCTCTCTCTTCTCCTCTATGTATCTGTCTATATAAAAATACATATGATTGCATTTTGGGCCCAACCTGGTAATCCAGGATAATAAATGCTTCCTCTCCATCTAGATTCTTAAGTTAATTTTGCCATAGAAGGTAATGTTTACTCTTCTGCCATATAAAGTAATGCAGGTTCCAGAGATTAGGATGTGGACATATATTTTTCGGGGCTGCCATTCCTTCCACTACAATCAGTGCATTGGAAAGATCAACTGTGTAAATGTTGAAATCAACAAGAATTATGACAGTAGTATTGCTGGACTCCATGAAGGAGGGATAATTTGGGTTTTGGTCTGGTGATGTTACATTCAAAATTGGAAGTTTAAGGAAGTGGGAAAATCATCTGAGAGTGGCAGTGTGGCTCTAGGAGGATTTCTCCTCCACCTGGAGGTCTAGCTGTTTGAGGGGGGTGAGAAAGAAAGCAGCTGCCACTTGAAATGGCTTCAGGGAAGCCGAGCCTTCAGGGAATGCCAGGTTTCCTCCTAGAGCTGTAGGTGGAAGCAACATTCAGAGAAGAGGTTGATGTGTAAGCCTCAGACAGAGGAGGGATTTTCCCAATGGTGGGCTATGAAGAAGGGTTTTGAGAGTTGAGGATTAGTGAGAGAGAGCGTTATGTGAGGGGTTGTACTGAGCTTCACAGGAATAAAAATCCAGGTGAGAGTCTTGGATGTCTTACTTTAAAAAAGTATAACCTGATGTAAAGGTCATGCTGGAATTAACCCCAGATAGGTAGATCATGGTGCTGTGGCAATGTGTTAGTTGAGAGGGTGTTGGTTGCCAGGAACATGCCTCCATGTCCTGTTAAGAGATGAGAGTTCACTACCCCGTGCTTTCTTTATACTGGAAAGAAACTA
The DNA here is from genome assembly GCA_963573385.1 of Cacajao melanocephalus. NCBI lineage: Eukaryota > Metazoa > Chordata > Mammalia > Primates > Pitheciidae > Cacajao > Cacajao melanocephalus. The sequence continues at coordinate 68,818 of CAUYLG010009397.1, forward strand.
AAAGGATCTCTGTGTCTGTGGAGAATTGTCAATTAAAAAGCCTCAAGCTTCTTAAAAAAAAACAGGTTTCTGGGTTCCTCTTTTTACTCTTGTTGATGGTGTTATGGAGGCCTGGGGAGAAGTTCTCTGAAACTGTTCCAGTCGAAAGCTGACTTAGAGCTAAACTGACTGCTTCCTTGACCAAGGCCTGCCTTTGAAATTCTGGACTTTCTTGAGCCACTTGAGGGTTAGGGGGAATAGTCTGGGTTACTCTGACAACATTTATCAGAATTTTCAGTAGGTTGCTTGGGATGTTTTAAATATTGCCCCTTTCAATCATCTGAACATTGCCCAATTCTGGTATGGTGTTTGGCTGCACGATTTATTCATAAAACCACTTACAGCTGCAAAAATGCTGAGTTTAAAAGAAGAACATTCAAAATGGACCCAGCTGTTTAAAAAGATGGATGCGATCAAATAAAGAATTGGTGTGTAGTTTATGAAACAATAAGGCATTTTTTCAACTGTAGCCTGATTATTCTTAGAGAGATGACAGGGAGGTTTTTCCATTGCAGAGAAATGTATGACTTAACCTGAACCAAGCAGTTCTTCAAATGAGCAATTTCCTGTGGCAGTCATCACTTGGCCTCAGCCCTTTTGTCAACTTTAGATCTTTTTTTGTTCTTACAGATGGCCACCAGAGTTGCACTGGAGACTGCATCTTCTGCTTCCATGTGTGGGGAAGATCAGTGCATTCTCTGTGACCCTATGGTGTGAATTGCTTATCTGTTTCTGCATTAACTCAAATCTATCAGTGATTATTGCCTGAATACATTATGCTTTCTGAGATCTACAAGTACAGATTTAGGGTTAAACTCTTTCTTTAAATAAATTTAATTCATCTGTGTTATATGTTGCATATCTCCATTTAGTGACTACGAAATGTCCAGCTATGAAATGTGCATGTTAGTTACTCATTAAGCGTTTGGATCGCCTTTGATAAGCCAGATCCTGTGCTCCCCGGCATTCTCTTGCACACCTTTCTGAATGTCTTCACACTGTTCCAGCTTCTACATGCCCCTCACTCCACCCAAGACACTAATCAGTTTCTGCTGTTCTTAATTCCAGCTCATTCTTCTTGTTTAGGTTAAGACGGAGATCTCATGGACATTTCCGTCTTGAAGTCTTACTGGCTCTTCTGTCAATACGTGGTTCTAATAATTTTTCAGTTCATTTGCTTGGACTTCTAGGCAGATAATTACATCATCTGTAGGAAGCAGTAACCAGATCACTTTCTGATAGTTCTACCCCCTCTCAATTTTTTACCTCTCTGTGTTGGTAAGAACTTCTAATTTGGGGGGAAGCAGTGCTTCCCAGAATTTTCTGGAAAGAATCGTCTGGGCTGCTTGTTAAATATACAAAGACCCAGGCCTTCACCCTTGGGAATATTAGTAGGTCTGGGTTGAGGCTGAGGAGTCTGCTTTGTTTTATTTTTTAAACAAATGCCCTGGACTTTTTTTATCTTCAGAAAAGTTTGGAAAACACTGTTTTAGAGCAGTGCTAACTAATAGTGGTGATAGTCTTTTATTGCTGCTTTTGATGTGTCTGTACCATGTGTGATGTCAGTGGACTGCTGGCCCTTCTCCTATTTTGACCTGTGGTAGCATTTATTTGTGACAGCTCTGGAGCTGTGGTATGTCCAGGTGTAGTCATACAGTCGGCTGTCTAAACAGTGCAGTGAGCTTTCTATACTGGTATTCATTCAGAGACATCTCAGTTCCAGGCCCTGGAGAGTGCCGCCCTACACAGAAGCACACGGGAGGTCCTCTTAGTCTTCCGAATCTCATGTTTTCTCTAACTCCAGTCTGCCTTTCCTGGGATCCTGGCTGCCTGATGATCTTCTTCCATAGTTTTTGTGTTCTCTGCTCCTTTTGGCTTTAGCTGACTAGAACTTTTGTTTACTGAAACCTGAAATATTGGTCAGACTCCTTCCTACTTCAGTTCTGCCATGGAACCCGTAACTGCATTTGAGTGCTAGAGAACTGTCTGCTGTTTGTATGCGAGAAGCAACTTCTAATACAAAGATGACTTATAACACATGAAAGTTTTCTCTTACAGAGTAATGTTTTGAAAGCTTTTATAGTTATGTCTTTGGTCTGAGACTCTTATTTATATCTTCCACTCACAGGCAGCACTATGACAGTATTAAACTATTTGCAGTTGCCTAATACACTATATTTTCTTAGTTTTGTGTCTTTGAATCTGCTATTCTAGCTGCCTTTATCTCCTCTCCTCCCCATCCTATCAGCTTTCCCTTACCAACCTCTGTATATCCTTTAATTAGCTCTGGTATCACTTCTTTTTCTGATCCCCCAGGCTGATTGATGTGTGTCTTCATGGTCTGCTATATCATACTGAATTCCTCTTTCAAAGCACTTTTCACACTATTACAATTGTCTTTATATAATCTGTTTATTTGTCTATATATTTCATTAGATTATAGGTCCGTAGTTTATTTTCAGCCTATATATCCCAATCACCTTTTACACATAATGTTTATTAAAGAACTTTATGAAAATTGGCATTTTCCTCTTGTTTCAGTTTTAAATTACTTTTGATTTTGGAAATGTTCATTTTATGCCCAGCCAGCTTGCAAAAATGTAAGAGATTGATAATACTCAGTTTCGACAAGGGTGTAGAGAACTCTTGAAGATTCTTGATAGGAGTACGAATAGATAAATGCAGGTGACAGAATTTAAATGCATGTAACCTTTGACCCAACAATTCCTCATGTAGGAATTCTCCCAGAAAAAACACTTCTGCCAAGTATACTAGGATTTTTATGGGAGAGTATCATAGAGTATCACAGCAGCATTATTTGTGATAGCAAAAAAAAAAAAAGGGAGATGGCCAAAACACCAAAACATCATTAGTAGTGAAATGATTAAGTTTATTATGGTATTCGGTGTGGTAGTCATAATAAGTGAAATAGATCTGGAAAGATCTATTTTATTTTATTTATTTAGTTATTTTTTGAGACTGAGTCTCACTCTGTTGCTCAATCTGGAGTGCAGTGATACAATCTGAGCTCACTGGAACCTGCGCCTACCGGGTTCAAGTGATTCTCCTGCCTCAGCATCCCAAGTAGCTTGGATTACAGGCATGTGCCACCATGCCCTGCTAATTCTTTTCTGTATTTTTAGTAGAGATGGGGTTTCACCATGTTGGCCAGGCTGGTCTTGAATTCCTGACTTTAGGTGATCTGCCTGCCTCGGCCTCCCAGAGTTCTGGGATTATAGGAGTGAGCCACCATATCCAGTCAGAAAAGATCTATTTAATAATAGATAGGTAGTCATAATAAATGGAATACATGTGGAAAGAGGTTCATATTGAATGAGAAAAGCAAGTTATATAGCAGAATATATAGTGTATAATATAATCTCATTTTTGTAAGAATAGATTTGATTTCATATGTTTATTATTTTTCTTATTTATGCATAGGAAACTGTCTAGTATGCAAAGAAAAAAAAGCACTGTTTATCAAGTTGTGCTATTTAAATTACTTGATTTTTTTTAGTGATGTGTAATCTTCAGTATTCATTTAATTTGTCTTCCTCTGGAATGTCTGAGTTGTCCCTTTTTAAACTAGCAAGTCATATATAATTTCTTTTTATGAAATATATCAAGCGTATAGAAAAGACTTTATTGGGCTTTTAACATTTTGCTTGATTTGCTTCAGATCTTTTTTAAAAAAATAAAACATTACAGAAAAACTTGAAGCTCTCCATATCTTCCAAACCCATTTTCCTCCTTCCTCAGAGATAACCTCTATTTTGAATTTGGTGTTTAGTATTTTCATTTCTATTTTTGTTTTTAATTGCTCATACGTATGTGACCATTAATGATTTATAGTGTTGTATCTCACGTTTTTAAACTTCATCAAAATAGCATCATGGTGTGTATACCCTACAACAGTTTCCTTTTTTCACCTGCATTCTTTTTCAAGTGATCTCCATGCTGATGTGGCTATTTTCAGTGCAATATAGAATCCACACCTGTTATCCTCCTATTGATTGACATTTAGCTTGTTTCTAATTTTCTACTTTTCCAAACACAGCTTCAGTGGATTTTCTGGTACAGGTCTTCTGGTGCAGCATGGAGAGTTTCTCTGTGGTCTGTTTTTAGGAGTGGAATCCTTGGGATGAGAGGAGTGTGTATTTTCAGTTTTATTTGGTATTGCTAAATTACTCTCCAAGGTGGCTTTACTATTTTATACTCCTACCAGCAATATATGAGCTTTACTTCTGGGTAATATATTACCTTTAATTCTCTTGTAAAGCAATAACATTCTCAACAAATTTTTGAAAAAAAAAATGAGACTGTTGGTTAGAACTCTAGAGAAGAGAAATTCTGTCTATGATATTAAACTAACGTTTTATAGGGCAAGTCAGTACTCAGTGCAGCATTTTTCCCTGTTGTGTGTATTCTGACGGCTGCCAGCACCCACTCGTCCCCCTTCCCTCAGTTGAATGCTTCCCACCCAGGCTAAATTGATGACAGCTTAATTAGGAGCAAGGCTTGGCCTTGAACTTTGGCCAGAAGCTTTGTTTTTCCCTATACGTATTCACAGCCTTTTCAGTTTTAAAGTATTAGCATTTCATGTAGCAATTATTCTTATTTCAAGGGTACCCCTTTTAGCCCTCTTTTTAAAAGAGGTCTTCTTAAAGAGATGTCTTAAAAGGTGTGTATGGAACCATACATTTACATCGGCTATCATGACAGATCTAGGAATGTGTCAGTCTACTGATGTTGAATTCTAGCAGATCTTTGTATTATTTTTTTCTTGAAAGGGAAGTCAAAGTTATTTGCTGCTCAGCACAAGATGCAGCTGTCCTTATGTAGCTGTCGCCGAACCAGTTGGAATGAGTGGTTTCTTTTTCATGGGTTAAGGGGTTTTTGTAATTTATGAGCATGTTTCAGAAGCCATATATGAACAAATTACATTTTGTTCTACCTTTTTTTTTTGAGACAGTTTCGCTCTTGTTGCCTTAGCTGGAGTGCAGTGTCATGATCTCAGCTCACTGCAGCCTCCTCTGTTTCCCGGGTTCAAGTGATTCTCCTGCCTCTGCCTCCCGAGTAGCTGGGATTACAGGCGCCTGCCACCATGCCCGGCTAATTTTTTTGTATTTTTAGTAGAGATGGGGTTTCATCATGTTGGCCAGGCTAGTCTCAAACTCCTGACCTCAGGTGATCCACCTGCCTCAGCCTCCTAAAGTGCAGGGATTATAGACATGAGCCACCCTGCCCAGCCCTACTTACCCATATTTTTATAACTGTCACTTAATACTCCTAAATCTTGGAAGATTAACAAAAATTACAAGGATTATATTTCTCTCACATATTAAATTATAGCTTACCAGTTACGTTAAGCTGGAGCTTAGCAATTCCAATGTTTCACTTTTTAATGCAGTTATTTTGAAGCCTTTTATAAAACAATGTATTAACTGAGTGCTGTGGCACATGCCTGTAGTTCCAGCTACTCAAGAGGCTGAGGCAGGAGGATTGCTTGAGCCCAGAAGTTTGAGACCAGCCTGGACAACATAGTGAGACTCCTTAAAAAAAAAAAAAATCTCTTTTTTTAAGAGATCTTTTTAAAGAGATCGCATAAAAAGAGATTTCTTAAAAAATATCAAAAAGCGAAATTACAAAATTTCTAAACTAAATTTTTATGAACTTTAATTTTATAAAAAGAAATGGGAATTTCAAGGTGGTGGACGGAGGGCATGCTATATAGCTTTTCCACCTTGCTTCTGGTGCTTAGATAAATGAGAATTTTTAAAGTTATCTGTAAGTACAATGGGTGGGGCAGGTGGATGGAAAGGAGACTCTTGGTAGGCTGCAGACTACGAAGAATCTCTCTGAAAAGTAGATGAGATCTGTTTGCAAAAGGAAACCCTTAGTCCAGAACCAGGGCAGGCGAGCATTGCTGCTAATGATGTGGACGGTGTCTTCGGTGCTCTCGCTTGAAGTAGTTGCTATCAGGAGCTGTGAGGGACTCATGGCAAGTGACAGGGCGATGCTGGCAGTATAGCACGGTGATGGAGGTGTCTCAGGGTATATAGGAGCTTGGATTGGAGAGACAGGGCAGTGTTCCAGGTGCTGAATGGTTTCTAGGAGAATAGGAAGCTACCTTGCTAAGAAGAGGAGCTATAAAGCTTTTTGATGAGGTGGCACCTTCCATCCCTCTTTCACTCTCACTGAAAACAGCTCCCATCCCTGCCCTGCAGGCAGGCAGCACAGAGTAGATCTGAACAGGAAGCCTTGACTACAAAGTTGAGCACTTAGTTGAAAATCACCCCAAATGAGAGGAACACAACTGGAAAAGATAACTGAGGAGGTAACAGAATAATTTATCTCAGAAGTAGAATTAATAGAATAAGCAGAACTAGATTTTGCAGTAACTATAGTTAAATCCTTAGAGAGATACGAGCAGTTACGTTTTCTACCAAAAATAATTAAGTAGTGATCCTGGAAATTAAATTTTTGATTGTTAAAACAAGAAATTCAGTAGATAAGCTGATTAACAGGGTTTATAGATGAAGAACAAATTTGTGAGCTGGAAACTAGAGAAATATTCTTAGTACATTCCTATTATTATAAAGCAAAAGAAAAAAAAATAAAGGGTGGAGAATGGATTGAGGATTTCCATCTAATAAGAGTTCCAGATAGAGGCTAAAGAAAATGCAGAGAGATGATACTTAAAGAAGTAATAGATCCAGTTTCAAGATGGTTGACCAAACGCATCCTGACCTCATCCCGTTTCTACACCAAATCCATAGAAATGATAAGGCATGAAGTTAGATTAATAAATTCCCTTCCAAAATTAAAAATGAGAAATGTTCCAAAGCCCCAAAGCCATAGACATCTTGAAGTGAAGGTGGTGTATGTTAAAATGAGAAGTTGTAGAAGGGAGCCGCTTACACTGCCTGCAGGAAGTTCTCACTACTGCTGAGAACCTGAAGCTGCTCAGCCAACTCCTTCAGAACAGATTCGGCCAAGGATCCCCAGCCAAGAGGCCACTGTTGACTCAGACCGCAAGTAGACAGTCCTGGAGGATGTTTGCATGGCCAACAACCATGAAAATCAAGGGGAAGCCTAGCACAGCAATATAAAATATGAACGTATGAAATATAAACAGCAGAATTATACCCTAGGAAGCAGAGCTATCCAAGGAAACCTTAAATATAGGCGAATGTAATTTCCTTAGAGGACCGAGGATAGACTTTCATGCACATTAAAAGAAGTAGAAATCATAATGCAATAAACAGGCAGTCATGAAAATGAAACATATAGTTGTTAAAGCAAACTCATTGGATGGGCTACATAGTAAATTGAATGTAGCTAAAGAACAAATGAGTGAACTAAAAGATCGGGGTGAGAAGTTCTTCCAAAACTCAGCATCAAGAGGCGAGAAACAGAGTCTGAAAGAAAAGTTGAGGCATTTAGGTCAGTGTGGAAGTTCCATTATTTATCTAATAGGAGCTGTAAGTGAAGAAAATTGACAAGAGACAACATTTGAAAAATTGAGGTCTCGGCTGGGTGTGGTGGCTCAACGCCTGTAATCCCAGTCCTTTGGGAGGCCAAGGCAGGCAGATCACTTCAAGTCCGGTGTGAGGTGGGTGGATCACTTGAGCTCAGGAGTTCGAGACCAACCCGAGCAATATGGTGAAACCCCATCTCCACAAAAAATACAAAAATGAGCCGGGTGTGGTTGTACGTGCCTGTAGTCCCAGCTACTTGGCAGGCTGAGGTGGGAGGATTGCTTGAGTTTGGAAAGTGGAGGCTGTAGTGAGCCATGATCACTCTGCTGCAGTAAGGAAAAAAATGAACCCAGAAGGTAATAATGGGATCCAAGAAAAAATAAGGAAGCAAGTAAATCAGGAAAACAACAGTGGTCCATCTAAGTAAATATTGGTTGTAAAATATATGATAATTTTTAATAAGTTGCAATTTAGGTCAACAGAGTTAGCAAATGGAATTTTACGGGTAAGTGGAGCAAAAAGGGAAGTAAAAACATGCAAAAGAATTCAAGAGGAATATATAAAATGTAATTAACTTCAACTTGTAAGAAAATACCATTTCAAGTATGCATAAAAAATGTAAGCGTGGCCGGGCGCGGTGGCTCACGCCTGTAATCCCAGCACTTTGGGAGGCCAAGGCAGGTGGATCATGAGGTCTGGAGATCGAGACCATCCTGGCTAACACAGTGAAACCCCATCTCCACTAAAAATACAAAAAATTAGTCAGGCGTGGTGGCACGCCCCTGTAGTCCCAGCTACTCAGGAGGCTGAGGCTGAAGAATCGCTTGAACCCTGGAGGCAAAGGTTTCATTGAGCTGAGATTGCACCACTGTACTCCAGCCTGGGCGACAGAGTGAGACTACATCTCAAAAAAAAAAAAAAAAAAAAAAGTAAGAGTGACTACTAGACAAGTTAGATATAAAATATAAAAGTTGAAACCTATTAGAAGATAACAGTGTGGCAAAAACAACCTTGACCAATCCAAGAGAAGACAGGAAAGTAGGAAAAAAGAAAGTCATAGAAAATAGAAGATACAAAATAAGTCCTAGCATTATATTTAAATATATATATAGACATATGTGTATCAGTAATCAAATATATATTACTGATTCATATCAGTCATCAAAACAAATGGAAAAAATTAAACTCATCTACTTAAGATAAAAACTCAGATTTAAGAAAACAGTAGTAACCACATATGTGCTATGTTAGAGGATACAGTTAACAAGAAATATTATAAATATTATAATTGTACAAAATATTAATATGAGATAAAACAACTCAAGGCAGGCAACATCGGGATGGACCAAGGGAGAGTTCAAATGCTAGAAAGTAAAATTTATCAGGAATTGATAGCAGCACAAGCCTGTTTATCCTGCTCTTAGTAACACTGCATGTTTGTGGGTGTATGTATATATTTATGTGTATGATAAACATATACATACGTAATTGTTACAGAGGCTTTCTGTGTGATGGCCCCAGTTCTGCCCTTTTCCCTTCCATCTGTTCTAAATATAGCAGCCAGAATGGTTCTGCTACAAACCTCAGATCCTTAGCTGCTGGATGCACTCCAAGAGTGTCTCATCTCATCAGGGTAAAAGCCACAGTCCTCACAGTGGCATACAAGGCACCAGCCCACCTGACCCCCTTACCTCTCAGCTCATCTTCTGCCCTACTCTCCCTTGCTCCACTCCAGGCATGCTGCGCATCTTGCCTTTTCTTCAACACGCCAGGCAAGCTTGCATTTTAGGGCCTCGCACTTTCTCTTCCTTTTGCCGGGAGAGCCCCTTCCCCAGATGTCCACGTGCCTCACTCCCTCACCTCCTTCTGTTCTTAGGAAGAAGCCTCCCTGACCACAATGCAGTGAAATTGGAAATTAACAACAGAAAGAAAAAAAAAATAACCTTAACACACATCTTGAATTTAAAAAGAATATAAACTTCTAACTTCATGGAATAACAAGAATTTATAATCAAAATTAACAAAATTAAATGACTGGAAAAGCACAACATACCTGAACCTATGCCTTACATCTCAAATGATGCTCGATGGAAAATTATAACCTTACATGTACTTTCTAGGAAAGGAAAGATTGAAAATAAAGGAACCTAGATTTCAGTACTCTGAAACTGAAAGAAGTACTAATAAATCTGAAGTAGAAGAGAGTAATAAAAATGAATGTAAAAATTACTGAAAGAGAAATAAGAAACTCGATCAGGATAACAAAAAGATGGTTCTTTGAAAAAAATAGTAAAATAGGTCTAATTTATTGACTAATGTAATTTCTTTAAAGTACAAACAATTTCAGAAATAAAAATAGTGATATGGAGTATGGACAGTTTTGCTTTTTGTAATTATAAGAAAATACTATGAACAACTTTATGCTGATAAATTGGAAGACCTAAATGTGATGTATAATTTTTTAAGAAAATGGATATTACCAAATTTGGTAAAATAAGTAGAAAATCATAATAGTCAGCAAACAAGTTAAAAATATTAGAATGAGAATCAAAGATCTATATTCCAAAGAAAGCATCAAGCCTAGACTATTTAACAAGTGAGTTCTCTCAAACCTTCAAGAAACAGTTTTCATTTTATGTATACCATTTCAGAGTACAAAATTGGAATGTATCCATCCAATTTTACTAGACCAGCATAACCTTCATCCCCAAACAGCAAGGACAGCACCAAAAAGAAAACTACAAGCTGTCCTCACTTAAGAATACAAGTTGAGGTGAGCGGATCACCTCAGGTCAGGAGTTCGAGACCAGCCTGACCAACATGGTGAAACCTCGTCTCTACTATAACACAAAAATTAGTTGGGCATGGTGGTGGGCGAACTGTAATCCCAGCTACTCTGGAGGCTGAGGCAGGAGAATTGCTTGAACCCGGGAGCTGAAGGTTGCAGTGAGCCCAGATCACACCATTGCACTCTTGCCTGGGCAACAGGAGCAAAACTTCGTCTCAAAAAAAAAAAAAGAATACAGGTACATGACTCTTAGCAGTAGATTAAAAAAAAAAAAAAAGAATACAGGTGTAAAATTTCTACATTAAAAAATTAGTAAATTAATTTGAGCATTATCAAGTAGTACTTATCCTGGAAATGCAAGAATAATTCAACTCCCATTTAAGATAATTGAGTGGAAGGTCTGGCCAGGTGTGGTGGTTCATTGCTGTAATCCCAGCACTCTGGGAGGTTGAGGCGGGAGGATAACTTGAGGACAGAACTTTAAGACCAGCCTGGGCAACATAGCAAGATCCTGTCTCTACAAAAAAAAAAAAAAAAAAAAAAAAAAAAA